>JBBPBX010006165.1:2961-36559 GCA_038048925.1 Garcialebias charrua
TATATATATACACATGTACTGTATATACTGTATACACACACAACGAACGGTGCAAAGCAAAAACTCTGTGAGAAAGAAGCCTTTAGCAGAAAGAGGCTCAGGACAAGCAGCCGTTTCGACCGGCTGGATTTGAGAGGACAGAAAAGAGGAACAGATACACGATGGCAGGTTGAGAATCACATGTTAAGATGGAAATTTCAGATGCAAAGTATTCATTTGTAACATCTAATCAAAGTAAAGGGGTCAATTTGTCCTCCAGTAGTCTAAGCTTATGGCAGCACTAACAAGCCAAGTCAACTCTTAACTATAGGATTTATCAAAAAAGAAAGTGTTTAACACAAAGTTAACGGTACAATGAAATGCTCAGGACCAATCTGACTCACTTAATCAAATTAAAAAAAATACTAAAGTATGCAATAAGGGTACAAAATAAAGTATCAAAAAGTGAAAAAAGTTCATTTACACCTAAAGAGTAAACAACATGAAAAAAATGTAATGGTGCAAGATGAATTTGAATAAGTGTTTCAAGGTAGGTCTTTCAAGGTCTTAATTCCAGTCTTAAAACTGGACAATGCCTCATGGACAGAAATTGGAAGTTGGTTCCAGAAGAGAGGAGCCTGAACTTAAAGTTCTTCCTCCCATTAAGACTCTGGCAGCAGAACAACCCTGAGAAAGTGGAAGTCTGAGAACATGGACTTTGCCTCGAGACCTTAAGCAACTCCGGTTGTTCTAGGCTTTTCAGGTTACTATAGACACTTTATTAAGCACTATTCAAGCCCCTCACTGACCTAAGATTACCTACCTCGAGCCACATTTTCTATACAGGGCTGTTTTGTGAAACATCATTAATAGTGAGTTACCTGGATGATTGAGCACGAACCTATAGTTGCACACTTGAAAACAATCTTCGGTTACTTCATCCATGGTGGTGCTATTAGTGTAACGTGTCTGATCATGCAGTTTTTACTGAACTTTGTGTAAAAATTGTCCAAAAAAAGTAACATATGAGATGAATTTGTAAAGTGTATCCATCTTTTTGTAGATCCTGATGAAAAACCGCAGCTAAAGTCGATCACAGAAGTGCTGAGACCGAGCTGACTAGCAGTAACATCAAACCTAAAGAAAACTTTTTGTCCACTGTATAAGATCTTTGGCTCATTCATTTACATTTTCTGTGCCACAGAACCTTCACAGCACCCATTAGAAACTTCATAAAGGTGTGCCAAATATCAGCAAGAGGATCTGAATATCTTGATAATTAGTCTTTATACTCCCAGAATAATAATAAAAAAATTAAAAAAGCATTAATGCATCTGGAAACATTTGCTACCAAGAAGTTTTATTTTTTTGTAAAATGGTCTTATCAACTGTTGTCCAGGCTTTTATGAAGGTCTAATATTTGTGAAGCATGTCAGAACTCAATAACTTCTAAAGTAACTGCATTATTAGGAGCACCAGTTAAATGACACAGTATTAATATGAATAAAATACACTTTCAAGTTGAAAAACTGGATTAAATAAATGTAATTTTTGTTAATTCTAGCATGAGAAGGTGAAGTGACATGTATCTGTCGCACATTACACCCTTGATTACCTGTATATTTTCAATTGAATATTCATGAGAATCGCTCGAAGTATTAATACCTTTAAAACAGTAAAATGTTGACATCACTACAAAGTTACACCGTTAAGGCCTTCAGACTCAGACAATGCATTATATCAATAAGCTCTTTAGTTGGTTTGTGATTATTTGGGTTAAGCAGATCAATAAATCAAGTCAAAGTCAACTTTATTGTCAGAACTGCAATATGTACAGGACATACACAGGATTGAAATTGCATTTCTCTCTCAGTCCCTCGGTGCAACAGTAACCATTTAAACACTAAACAATTAATAAACAAGCATAAAATGAAATAATAAAAGTTTAGTACTGTCCTGAGTTTTTTTGCATAGTAGTTTTTCATAGTAGTAAAAAAAGTATAAAAAGTTTCACCAACACCAAAACACCAACATTTAATAAACATAATCATAAAATGAAATAGAGTGTAATACTGTCCTGAGTTTTTTCATAGTAGTTTTCCATAGTAGTATAAAAGTATAAAAAGTTTCACCAACACCAAAAATGAAATAGAGTGTAATACTGTCCCGAAGTATAAAGTATAAAAAGTATATCTATAAAATAAATGAAGGTTCTGGCATTTGACATTTGTAAAGAGTGACAAAGCAGCATATGGGGTTAATGTACACAGTATATGTATGAGGTAGTTGATATTGGTATAGAAACAAAGTGGCATTATGCAATAAGGCTAGTAAAAAGAATATATACTGTATATCAGCAGTAGTGTAGATATAAAAAGTCTAGATGTAAACAGTAGTAATAAATGTAAACAGTAGTAATAAATGTAAACAGTAGTAATAAATGTCAACAGTAAATGTAAACAGTAGTATGACTATAGGCAGTAATGTAATACAAACATTAGTGCAAATATGAGAAGTAGTGCAAACTGAATGAGCACATGACCGTGAGTTGAGTGAATGACCCGTATTGATGACACAGAGTCCAGTGTTAAAAACTTTGTGTTGTGTGGTAATGTGTGAAAGTTTTTTGTGATTAAGGCAGTACAAGTGGGAGGGAGGGCAGAGCTGGCAGAGTGTTAAGCATCCTGACTGCCTGATGAACAGAGCTGTCTCTCAGTCTGCTGGTTCGAGCCTGGAGACTCCTCAGTCTCCTCCCCGATGGCAACAGGCTGAAGCAGCTGTGTAGTGGGTGTGTGGGATCACCTGCCATGCAGAGGGCTTTCCGAGTGAGGCGGTTGCTGTGTAAGTCCTGTAGTGAGGGCAAGGAGGTGCCGACAATCTTAAATGCCATTGATGATATAAATATTGTTTAAATAATTGTACTGTATATCTTTAAACATCATGTAAAGTGGAAACAAGTTGTCTCGTTTTGGTATTTTGACAGTGGCGGCCGTGCCGTAGTGGTAATGGCAGTCGTCCCCCGATCGGAAGGTTGGCGGTTCTAATCCTGGTTCCCCACACCATGTGTCGTTGTGTCCTTGGGCAAGACACTTAACCCCGAGTTGCTCCCGGTAGGACTGGAAAGCACCTTGCATGGTAGTCTGCCGCTACCGGTGTATGAATGTGTGTAGCATTCAATGTGTGTAGCGCTTTGAGATTTTCACTAATGAAAAGTGCGTTATAAATTGAATTCATTATTATTATTATTATTATTAATTGATTATAAATTGATGAGTATGAAAGGGGCAGGACATTATAAGATATTGTATCTTCTACCTGCTCCTTTTCGAACAAAAAACATAAAATTTGCATGTCACTTGGGCATAATTATTAGTATTAACTTTTGTTTTTTTAGTTGTGTTATCCTATTTTATTTATTTTTCTTTCTTGATTGTCTTTTCTGTCTGTTCAAAATGAATAAAATTAATAAATAAATAAATGTTAAAATCCCCAAGATGAGGAAAACCGTTTTGAGTTGAAGTTGCATATGTTTCCTCAAACCACTCCTTAAAAGTGTTTTGAACCAGATGACCTGACTGAACATTGTTGGATTATATACGGTACCTGGATTATTGAGTATGGACTTTGGTGTTTTTAACCAGTTTGACATGACTGTCGAGGAGGGAGAGGGCGAGCATCGGAGTAGAGGGCGTGCCCCAGAGACCCTCTTAGCACCAACATAAGTGGCTTTTTCCACTTTGGAGTAAGCTGGTGGGGGAGAATCAGTTTTGTTTGGCGTTTCCTCAGATTGATGAAGCCTTCTGTGTGGAGGGCAATCTCAGCACACACACACACACACACACAAAAAAAACCTGTCCAGATGACCTGACTGAACATTGCTGGATCAATGGAAATTACTTACCGGTACATGCCTCAAACCACAGCCATTGTGGTCATGTGCACATCATCCTTATCTATTTTTATTTTTTTAGCACTATCTTCAAATGTATGGTGACTGTTTCTATTTCAGCATGAGGGCATTGAGGGTATAAACAAGTGTGGGTGACGTTTCACCTTTTCCACCCGCATTTTTTATTTATGTTGTCGGTTCGGGGAATCAAACCGGTGACCTTCCGATCACAGGCCCACCTTCTCTAACCTCTGCGCCACCACAAGACAAAATACAAAGTAAAAGAGTGTAGCTAACTGAGCTTTACCATTTGAATGGTGCTCCCAAGAGACAAATGCCTAGAATAAAATTGTATGGAAGTAGCCAAAATGGGAGCAAGGTAAGAAAACAGTCTGTAAATGAATTAAATGACACAAGTGAACCAAACTGGAACCTTATTTATAAAATGTATTTCTTATTTTCCTGTCATTGTTTCTGTAGCTCTTCCCATGTAGTTCAAGACACGTTGCGGTAGTTGCCTTGGTGCTGTGCTGTGGTGCCACAGGATGCGGTGATGGAACTTCCTGTGTGTATTTGCAATATTTATTACCTAAAAGGGTACCGGTATGTGTTCACAACAGTTGGGCTGAAACAAGAAAACTGTACATCTTCTACTTCTAGTCTGATAAGATCATCCGTGACAAACGTCTGAGACGTTCAGACATTATTGTGAATTTACAGTTTTGCATGGTTACAAAAGGATGGATGTTCTTTCCACAAGGATGTGTTCTTTCCCCTCTGCTCTTCTCCCTGTACACCAACTGCTGCACCTCCAGCCATGACTCCGTAAAACTTATTAAGTTTGCGGACGACACCACCCTCATCGGGCTCATCTCGGATGATGATGAGTCTGCGTACAGGAGAGAGGTGGGCCGGCTGGTGACCTGGTGCAGCAACAACAACCTGGAGCTCAACGCCCAGAAGACAGTGGAGATGATTGTGGACTTCAGGAAAGACAGAGCCCCTCTGCCCCCCATCACCTTTAACAACACCCCCATCATCATTGGGGACTGCTACCGGTTCCTCGGCACCACCATCACCCAGGACCTCAAGTGGGAGCCAACCATCAGCTCCCTCATCAAAAAGGCTCAGCAGAGGATGTACTTCCTGCGACAGCTGAGGAAGGCCAAGCTGCCGGCCAAGCTGATGGTGCAGTTCTACACGGCCATCATCGAGTCCATTCTCAGCGCGTCCATCACAGTGTGGTACGCCGGGGCCACTGTCAGGGACAGACACAGACTGCAGCGCATTGTGCGCTCTGCTGAGAAGGTAATCGGCTGTAGTCTCCCATCTCTCCATGACCTGTACGTCTCCAGGACTGTGAGGCGAGCAGGTCGGATCACAGCTGACCCTTCTCACCCTGCATACGGTCTGTTCGAACCACTCCCCTCAGGCAGGAGGCTTCGGTCAATTGGGACCAGAACCTCCCGCCATAAAAACAGTTTCTTCCCCTCTGCTGTCAGACTCTTGAACACTCATAACCATGCTACCTCATAACTTGCCTTGGTCGCTGTATTTTGTATTTGTTCTTTGTATTTTGATTGGGAATCACTGTATCACTGTATTTTGATTGCACCACTCTAATTGCGCTGTTTCTTAGTAGTTTTTGTTCACTGAATATTGTATTGATTGTATTGATGTTTTATGGTTTATGTTTTTTGTGTCTTATGTTTTATATTTTATGCACCGTTATGCCGAAGCAAATTCCTAGTCTGTGAATCCTGTTCATTGACAATGGCGATAATAATCTGAATCTGAATCTTACAAATCGTGTGACACCTTTAAACTGCTGTTTCCTCCCTGTGTCTATTGTCACGCTGCTTATAGTCTTGCAAAATAAGGCCAGACTTTGTCTGGAAATGATCAGCCTCTCGTCACATTGGTTGACGCACAGAACTTCAAAGTTTCTAATTTTGTGCAATTCCTTTGTTGCAAAATTATAGAATACACTTGTAGAAGATGACCAAGAGGGTTTTAAAAGCTGCTGCTTCCATTCAGGGTGCACACATAAGGCTTAACATGCCTTAGGGGAATGCATATTGCCCATATTGAAATAACTTGGGTTTGGCTGTTTTGGGCAAACCCTTAAAAATAATGTTAAATGCAATCATGTAATATTGCAAGATGTCCTGCTCAAAGTATGTGTTGCAAATGATTACCAATTCTTGGTTTGACCAACCCAAAAACAATTCAGATGTACCGTACATCCTATGATCACTCCCTGAAAGTTTCATTCAAGATTATTTCAGTCGTTCATTAATTATTTTGCTAACACAGACAATGCTGACTTTAACTGTAAAAGCAAAAATCCTGACAAATCAGTAGCACTTGTAGTATACAGGTTACAACCACACCAAAGTTCAGCGCAAAGTACAATCGGCTGAATTATCAGCAATTTTGTGTTTTCTGAAGTCTGCTGGTTGAAGCGGCCATCTTGAAATGTTTGGCTTCATCAGTTAGGATGTACGGTACATTTATTGTTTTTGTGAAAGGCTCATTAAAATCTGTTTGGTGTTTCATTAGATGTTTTGGTAACAGACAGCTGACTCCAAGGTATGAAAAAATGTTATGCTAATATCTTGTACTCTTTGCTACTCTCCAAAATATGTGCTAGTCAACAAAACATGAGAGTAGTGATATCCCTAAAAGAAAGTCAGAACTAGTTGAAAATACTTTTTTTTAATTAGATTTTGCTGGAAATAAATACTTTTAACAAAGTAGTATCAAGGTTCCCTTTCAGAGTGGAAGAGTTTTTCATCAAAGAGACTCCATTATTCAATTTGTGATATTTGTCATTATTTCATTTTTAATTTTCAGTCTACTCTTATTTTGACTAAAAATAAGTAGATGAGAAGGTTTAGGCACTAAAATTATGACATTGTATGATGGGAGGGGTAAACTCTTGATGTGATCCAGAAAAACAAAACATTTTGGTACCGCACATCCTGAGAGGTCTTACTGCTCAAAGCCGTTTAGAATGTTCATAGTTTGAATTTATCAAGTTGGCAAAAAAAAAAAAAAAAACTCACTAACATACAAGTTCTGCTTCACTTTCCTCAAGCAGTAAATTCTCCCATGTGAGGAAAGCAGTCACTCTTTCACTTCAAATTGTTTTAAGGTTGTATATCTGAACGTAGACAACTGCTCAGAGCAGCACACGTTCATTCCACTCACTACAGACTCATGTTTAATATACCGTATTATTTTACATTAGTGTTTAGTGTATATCTTAGATTCTTCCTGTTTCTTTTTAATACTTTTGCTACTTTTGGGTCTAACTGGGCCCCAATACACCTCATGCACCACATGTCAGAGAGAGAGAGTCTTTATTGTCATTTGCACCGCATGTGGTACATGAGATGAAAACGAGATTATGTACACGAGGTCCCAGTTACATCCAACAACAAATGAAAGAGAAAAACAGTAATAACATCGAGAACTAACTAAGAAAAACATCAACTAGTAATACACTAAGCCTAATATAGTGGGAATAAACAGCAGCACGAACATGAGTTTGTATGAGCAGATGGTCACAGATGAACACAGATGAACACAGCAACAAGAAAACATATCAGCATCACCATGATGTGATATTTTGCAGTGTTTATTTTAATTTTATTTTTATTTATTCATGAGTCTAACAGCCTCAGGGTAGAAGCTGTTCCTCAGTCTAGTGGTTCTACACTTGATGCTCCTCAACCTCCGTCCTGAGGGGAGTGGGGCAAAGAGTGAGTGTGCTGGATGAGTGAGGTCTTTCATGATACAGGTGGCTCTTTTCCTGCATCTAGAGGTGTAAATGTCTGTGATGGTGGGGAGACTGACTCCAACAGACTTCTGTGCAGCCTTCACCACTCTCTGCAGAGCTTTCCTCTCTTCAACTGTGCAGCCTCCATGCCACACGTTGATGCTGGAGCACAGGATGCTCTCCACTGCACACCTGTAGAAGGAGGTGAGAACTGGGCTGCTCAGACCAGCTCGTCTCAGCCGTCTGAGGAAGTAGAGTCTCTGATGACCTTTCTTGATCAGGCTGGTGGTGTTGTTGCTCCAGCTGAGGTTATCATTCATGTGTACACCCAAGTATTTGTAGCTGGAGACCACTTCCACTGCAGACCCACCTATTATCAGTGGGGCATGGGTGTGTTTGTTCCTTCTGAAGTCCACAATCATCTCCTTTGTCTTCTTCACATTCATGTGAAGATTATTCTCTTTGCACCAGCTCTCCAGGTGTTCCACCTCCTGTCTGTAGCTGGACTCATCATTGTTTGTGATGCATCCCACCACCGCTGTATCATCTGCAAACTTAACAATATGACAGCCTGGAAGTGTGGCTGTACAATCATATGTGAGCAGAGTGAACAGAAGGGGGCTCAGCACACATCCCTGAGGAGAGCCAGTGCTGAGGGTTATGGTGGAGGAGGAGAAGTTGTGGATCTTCACGGACTGTGGTCTGTCTGTTAAGAAGTCTAGTATCCAGTTACAAATAGAGGGGCTTAGTCCAAGTGTAGATAGTTTGTCTATCAGAGTTTGGGGGATCATGGTGTTGAAGGCAGATGTGAAGTCCACAAAGAGCAGACGCACGTATGAGTCTTTCTGATCCAGGTGGGTGAGAGCAGTGTGGACCACGGAAGAAATGGCGTCCTCTGTTGATCGGTGTGATGCGAATGACAAAGAACCTTGAAAGGAGGAACTGCTGGTTCTGATTCTGGTTTTGCAAGGAGGGAGATGGAGGTGGTGGGGCTTCAAGTGGTTACACAGAAAAGTCAAAACAAAACTCTCCACTCAAGTCACCTGAAAATAATCCAGCCTGAACAGGAATGTGGCTGGAGCTCCAGTCACTTTTGACTTATATACCCTGATACACACAAGTGAGGCATAGAAAGTCAACAGGTGAGGAGATGAGGGCCTTGATATGAATCCAGCAGAAGGTGGACAGTCAAGCCTTTGTGGTGTGATCAGAGCAGTATACTTTACAGAGTCTGAAGGTAAAGCCTCACCAGGTGGAAGGGGTCAGCAGGTGATTAAATCACTCACCTGACTTATTCCTTTGAAGTTCACTCACCTGACTTATTCCTTTGAAGTTGTCTTGAACTCACGTCCTTCCACTGTGGTGGGAAAAACATTGAAATGTTGCTGTCTTACCTAATTTAAAAGTTTCTATTGAAGACAAAAAATCCACAGTTAAATCTTGTCAGGTTGAGGCCGGTTTCACATTTTACTAACCACTGCTGTCAAAGAGATTTCATTTTCATGTTAATCAAGATTCTTTATGCTTTGCACTCTAAAAGTATATTCATGTTAAAAAGTGAATTTAGATTAAGATTTAAAGCACTTCCGAGCAATAATGCAACAGAATTTAGACATAAATCCAAAACGTTTTTCTAGTTGAAGTGTATAACAGTTTACACTGCACCAAAAGTTTTTGGATAAAATGGCACAAGAAGAAACCCAAAAAAGCCAAGTCTGGTCCTCTGGACATTCAACAGAACAAAAAAAATTGTAGAAACGTTTCGTCTTTCGTCCGAAAGACTTCCTCAGTCTGAGGTGCTGTGTTCAGCTCAGTCTTATATTTTTGTTTTTTGAATGTCCAGACTTAGCTTTTTTGGATTTTTCTACCTGGATTAGTGAGCATGCATCAGGGCACAAGAAGAAAGTTCAATCAGATTCAGAACTGGGTCCACTTTGGTGCAAACCTCTAAACCACAAAACCACAACCATGCTTCAATTGGAAGCAACTCATGATGATAAAGTTAATGGTTTTTAGTTATCTTCCAGTTTAAAGACAAATGCTGAAAACTTTTGACGTTTGGTTTTTATTCAACTCATGAAAAAGTTACAGCCAGTATTTTTTTTACTTTCCCCCCCAATCAGAGAATTTTTTTAATGCGATTATCCAATAAACACCCAAATCACATTTATTCCAAAGATTAAAAGTTTTCACGAAGATTTGTCCATTGAGGAAACGAGGTGCAGAAACAGACTCCCTTGTTGGAAAGCTGGGTGAAATCCAAGTGGAAAAAAAAGTTTTGTCCGTCCTCACTCATCTGGACCGGAGCATCAGCCAGAGCGGCCGTGGAGGAGAAAACCTGCTAAAGCCAAAGGGAGCATGAGCAGGGTGATGGAGGTGCCACTGCGGGAGAAGGAGGTGGCGGTGTTGTTTGTGGACCCCGCGGTCCCTGATGTGGACCCTGTGGATGTGGACCCCGAGGCCCCTGACGATGCATCCATCTGCAATAAAAAATAACACGTTTTAAATGGTAATGTTACATCCATTTAACATTAGGGCACTAGAACTAGAAGTATTTGTATTCAAAATAAAGTTTTCAAACCCAAACGAACCTGAGAGATGAGGCAGAGAAGCAGCAAAGCTGCGAGGAGAGCGAGGCAGAGATTCTTCATCTTTCTGTTTGAAGAGGAACGAAAACCTTTCTTCAACTTGAACTTCTGCTGACAGCTGAAGCAAACTGTGCAGAAGATGTTGCTGCGGTGGCTTTTATACCCGCTGTGACGTCACCAACGCACCTGCTGCTCCTGACACGTTCAGGGGCCGTCTGAAAACACAAGAGTAGCCTATGGTTCTTTAAAAGAAAATTGGAAACAGAGGGGGACAAGGAGGAAATCTACATGAATAAAGCATTTTTATTTTTACAAAACAAAACAAAAACACAATATAGTAGGAGGAGGCTGTGAGGTTACATAACCTACAGTAGGTGGAGGTATGCACCTTTAAGCTGTTTGTAATCCTGCATCATAAGGAAGAACAAGAAGAAAAAGAAGAAACATTTAATAAGATTCATCGTTCAAGTAACATTAGTAATGAGGTCAGGAAGCCACAAAACTAAAACACAAAGAACTACTACAAAATACTGAAGAAAAAAATGATGTGCACTCAGGAAAACAAAGAATACAGCACCTGGCAGGGACGTGCAGAGCCCACTAAAGGGGCAGGTGCTCAAAAAAAAAAAGGGGGCACATCTAACCGCATTTTAGGACAGAATATTAACAAAGTCACATAGCTTTCAGAGTTAAATAAACAATGATAAATTACAAAATTGTGAGATATACTATCAAAGCTTAGGAAAACCTCTACATAGAACATACAACTATCCATATGTAAAATATTTTATTAGTAATTTCTTTCTGCAGGTCTACTTTGTTATAGGAAAGTATTGCAATATTCAAACCTGCGATTTAGCAAGATATGTAAATCAGAGCTACACCACCAGACATATTTTGTCTTTACATAATTACACTATTAAAAATATAAACAAGGGCACAATGCAACTTTTTAGTACTGTAATCTATAAAAGAAAGAGCTGCCTGGTTTGCTACACTTGCAGTGGAGATGAAGATGGTCCATTCAGAAAAGAGCTGCATCAAACTTTAACATGGAACTGCAGGATAATACTAAACAAAAGCAAAAATTGAATTGTTAATGCATGTCACCATGAGAAAAGCCTACTGAGACTAACTGACCAACAACATTTATACATATATCTCTATTTGTGTCTTAGTGTAGTTTGTAAGTACTGTACTGTACCTATTACATTTTCTTCAATCTTTCCTCTTCTTTTTTCTTGTCAGTTTCTCTTCTCTTTTTTCCCCTCATCTTCTCTGTGAGTGGAGGCCAATGTCTCTTATTTATTTCGGTTTCTTGCCCCCCCCAAAACTGAATCTAAGATCCAAAATCTTCTTTTCCATCATGGTGATTTAACTGTTTAAAAACAAACTTCCAACTTTTAAGCATTTTTGCTATTTTTGTTCTCTTCTTGTTTATTTATTTTTATTCATTTTATTTTATTTATTCATTTCAGATTTAAAACACAAAGACAATTTACAAGCACATGAAAGAAAAGAAAATAATGAAAGGTAGCAGAAGAAAAAAATCTTATATCTGCCCCTTCTTAAAACAACTGTGCAGCAGCAGTTTTCTGTTGGTCATGTCTCGAAATGTCAATGACCTCAGTGAGATCATTGACATTTTTTGCAATTATGTTGCTAATTATTTGCAAAACAAACTTATATGTGCATGTCAGAAATCTTTGCTTGCTATTCTAAGTTTTGTTTTGTCATTCAAAGTTTTGCTTGCGATTCTCACATGATGTCGTGGGCAGAGCCTAAAGATTTCTGATGTGTGCAAATAAAAGTTTATGTTTTGCAAATAACTTTTTAAGTTTACGAGAGAAAAATTAGTTATTTAATTTTAAAAAGTTTTAAAAAAAAGTTTTTGTTTAAAAAAAAAAAAGAAATCATTACAATTCCAAAAGTTTTGATTACAATTTTATTTTACTTAACTGAGGTTAGTTTTTTTTTCATTGAATAATTGTGAAACAAATTTAACTCCATACTCTGCGAACCAGACCCTAAACTTACTTAAAGTCTGGATAGAGTTTTTTCCCCTTCATTTGTACGCTTTTATTGGACAGGAGCAACTTGATTGGTTATTACATACATTATATCTATTATGGTAGTTCAGGGTGAGTTATTTTTAATTCTAAATGAATATTCTTGTTGGACTTTTATTTAAGTGCTATTCTCCTTCAAGATACATTTACCTAGATTAAATGCAATGTACATTATTCAGCAAAGGAAGTTAGAAGATCGGACATATATCCATTATGGAGAGATGATGGACGGGCAATGTGCTGCTCCCTATTGCATAAGCCAGGGGTGTCAAAGTCAAATACATGCAGGGCCAAAAAACCAAATTTACTACAAGCCAATAACAACTGGTTTAATGTTTATTATAAGGGGTGATATAAGATTTATTTTCTTCGTCTTTTTGCACTCTTTTCATTCAATGTTTACTTTTTTATTAATTTGTTTTGTTTTGTCTCTTTTAAATGAATGAATACATGAATTAAATAAAAATATTAAATAGTTTTACATCTGCTACGTTCTTGGCATAAATCAACACAGACATGTTCCTGATTTTAGTATTTTACATTGTTTTATAATGTAGCTGTTTATGTTTTTTTAACTGTTTTATTGTGATTTTTAATTAATATGCTTTTTATGATTGTTTACTGTTGGCTGCAAGTATCAAGCTGTGAAATCCTTCATTTTCTACAGCTGATAGCTGTTGGTCATTAATTATGAAGTTTAGCAACTTCTCGGTGAACATTTGAGCTCCATGGCTTCAGCGGTGTGTTTTTATTGTTCAATCCGGGGCGGGGGCTCTGATTTTGGTCAGCCGCTCGCAGCCTGTCCCTCCTACGAGACGGTCAGACAGCGGGTCAGACTGGACGCAGCTGGCCGCGGTCGGTCTCCCTGTTTCGGTTCAGCGAGAGTGGCGTCCCGCTGAAGCCCCGGAGCTCGAATGTCCAACATAAAACTAACTTGACCGCGGTTTAATGTGGCGCTATGGCTCTGCAGACATTGCACGTTGCTGTCTTGTGGTGTTTAGTGTAAAATACTTCCACACAGCGGACATGTTACGATGAAAAGTTGACTAGCTCTTAGCTAAAGTGCTACTCATTCAGTCTGCATGCTGTCGCTGGCTGCAAACTGAAAGGGATTTGCTGAATAGTAATAGTAGGGGTGGGGCCATGCCCCCCAATGGCAATGCCCCACCAGGGGGCCAGCTCCCCCACTGACCCTAATGTGAATGTGAGGCAGGTCTTATTACTCTGGGTTCATGAGACACGACTCCGGATCGGATTGGCCCCACCCCTACAACTACTGTTGCATTGTGGGGAATGTAGTGTTTGTACGTGACCGGAGGGCTTATGTTGTTTTTCTTGCAAAATACAAAAATAATAAAATAAAATAAATTATTTTAGTACATTTTATTATGCGTCAGAGGGCTTATGAATAGGAAATTATTATTTTTATTATTTTTTACCAAAAGGGCACTTGGGGGCAAGGAGCAAAAGGGGCAGGTGCTCAAGCCCCCCCATGCACATCCCTGGCACCTGGTAAAGATCAGATTTGTAATAGAACAGCTCAATGAAACATCAAGACGTAATTTAGTTATACAATAGTCTTGGAGATGGAGCTGCCACTGACTGACCTGGAAGGATCACTGTACCAAAAAAGCACAATTCCAGAAAATTGACCCATTGCTTCAACTTCAATTGTCAAATAATGGAAAACAATAGATTAACATGTTAAAATTAAACGGTATTGAGATATCAGTGGTTTTGGAAAAGGGAGGAATACTAATGACTCAACATTTTTAGAGCATGAAATCAGGAAGGATAGCAGACAAAGTGTAGTTATGTATTTTTGATAGGAGGCATGTGTGTTGAAGGATTACCAATTAAATTGCAAATGGGTATTACTGGAAAAATATTTAACTGGATTCAGAATGTTCTAATCAAATATACAAATCAGAATTGGTCAATAAAAATATGCAGTAGAAAATAGAACAAGCCTTATGAGCCTATTATTTTCAGTAATAAAGATACAATGAAAAATAAATGAGTTGTTCGCTTTTTTGCAGATAGAGCCATATGGAAAAGAGGTCAAAATTCAGAATTTCCTGTAAGAGAAATATAAGCTTCAATACCCACTGTGGGATGGATAAAGTGTTTTGTCGACCCAAAGAAGACAATGGCGCAATCAAAGGAAATATTCTAGCTGCAAGCAATCAAAATAGAAATGTGAATAATTTAAATAACCTCAGGACCGGCCTTTAATATACTGTATATATATATACACACACACATCAACTTTTATTAAATCTGTTCTGGACTCTAATTGTTGGCTGTGAACCTCTGGTGGTGTGTGACTTTTTTTTTTTGCATTGGGGGCAAGTGCAGTATTACTGCTTTAAACTGGTTACCGGTCAAGTTTTAGAATACAACAAACCCCCTGTAATGGGAACTTTTTTTCCTCCTTACTTCTAGTGATTTCACAGTCTTAACACTCTGATTTGATAGTCATACAAATGTGATACTCGCAATAGCGTTTTTTTATTTTTCTTCTTGTTGGTTACTTGTAGTTTATTTTATTTATCATATCACAATTGGGCAGACGGGAGCCTAGATAGTTGGATTGTGTTCTCTAAGCACTAATGTGTGGATTTTCAGTAAATAAGACTTTGTGGCTCCATGTTCATATGGAGGAGAGGGGTGAATTCATACTGGATCAGTAATTTAATTTAATCAGGTATTGGTTGTTCAATTGTGAAGTGCAGTGAAACTATTGACATTCAGTTTTATTCGTCTCATTAAACAGTGAGAAGCTTACAGCCAGCAGTTTTTACTTTTCCTCCTAATCGAAGGAATATTTTAAAATGCAATCAGGTTAAATACACAAGTTTTCATGATTTGTCCATGGGCACATGCATAAACAGGATCCCCATTTGTTGGAAAGGAGCTTGTCGAAATCCAACTGAAACGTTTTTAGCTCAGCTTTCTGTCCTCACTTCCACCTGTCTTGACCGGACCATCAGCCCAAATGGCCGTGAAGGAGAAAAGCTGCTAAAGCCAGAGGAAGCATCAGCAGGGTGAAGGAGGTACCACTGCGGGAGAAGGAGGTGGCGGTATTGTTTGTGGATCCTGCAGGAGACTTTGTTGTTGAAGTTGCAGGAGACCCTGTTGTGGACGACCCTGCAGGGGACCCCGTTTCTGCATCCATCTAAAATAAGAGAGAATACAATTCAGGCAAATAAAAAGATGTATTAATGAAACAAAGTAAATGAGCCAGCCCCATATTCTCGTTCTCAAATTGGAGAAGAATAAGGTTTTAAATAGTCTGAATTTACATCCATTCAACATTACATAAAACTTACACCCATAAGACAACACCAGATCCACATTAGAAGTATTTGTATTCAAAAGAAAGTTTTCAAAACCAAAACAAACCTGAGAGGCGAGACAGAGAAGCAGCAGGAAAGCGACGCACAGATTGTTCATCTTTTTGTGTGAAGAGAACTAAAGTCTTCCACCTAAGTTTCTGCTGACAGCTGAAGCAAACAGAAAATGTTGCTGCTGTGGCTTTATACTCACTGTGACGTCATCAACACACCTGCTGCTCATCTGACCTGTTCAGGTACTGTCTGGAAACATACAGCACGATTTGCAAAATGATTTATTAGTGAGAAAATAAAACTTAAAAGGAATACAGTATTAGGAACAGAATGGGACAAGGAGAAAATCAGTATCATAAATAAACTGTTGTTTTCTTTTTAAATAACACAAAAGTTAAACATAGAATTTAGTAGGAGACGGTTGAGAGGTTACACACTCATGTAGCCTACAGTAGGTGAATGTATGCACCTTTAAGCTGTTTGTAATCCACCATTAAAAGGAACAAGAAGATGAAGATAAAAGAAGAAAAAGAAACATTCACTAAAATCCATAGCTCAAGTAACATTAGTGATGAGGGAAGGGAAGATCGGGAAGCAACAAAACTAAAATACAAATAATTACTACAGAATAATGAAGATACGAATTGAATGAAACATTTACAAAAGCAGAACTGAACTGTGCACTCAGTAAAACAAAGAATACAGCACCTGGTAAAGATCAGATTTTGTACACGGTGATAGAACAGCTCAATGAAACATCTAAAGACGTAATATTAGAGTTAGACAATAAAGTCTTGGAGGAAGGGGAGCTGCCACAGACCTGGAAGGATCATTGTACCAAAACCAGGAAAAGACAACATAATACCAGAAAATTACAGACCCGCATTAACTTCAAATATATTTCAAATAATGGAAAAAAACGATTAACAATATACTAAAATGATGTTTAAATATTAAAGGGTATGTAAATATCAATGTGGTCTTGGAAAAGGGAGGAATACTAATTACTCAGCATTGTGTTTAGAGCATAAAATCAGGATAACACAAGACAACAAAGAAAGTGTAGTTGATGCATTCTGATATGCAGAAGGCGTAGCATGCTGTGGGTTGAAGGATTACTAATTATATCACATGGGTATTACTGGAAAAACGTTTAACTGGATGCAAAACCTTTAATCAAATAGAACTATACAAGTTAGAATTGGTCAAGAATTATCAAGAAAATATGAAGTAGAAAACACCTTAATTAAGGAAGCCTTATAAGTGTTATTTTCTGTAATGATAAATGATATAATTGCAGACATTGGAAAAAAATTGAATGTTCTCTTTTTGCGAGGTCATGGTGCCTTTACTGTCATTCACATCACATGTAGTACATGAGGTGGAACAAAACTATGTACACACGGTCCCAGTTACAGCCAACCAAAATATAAATTGCAAAGAAAAACAGTGTTAAGATTTGAGACATGAAACACACTAAACTAAGTATACACTAAGCACTACTAGTACGAAACAAAGCTCCAAACAGCAGCATGAACATGAGTCTGTGTGAG
The DNA here is from genome assembly GCA_038048925.1 of Garcialebias charrua. Taxonomy (NCBI): domain Eukaryota; kingdom Metazoa; phylum Chordata; class Actinopteri; order Cyprinodontiformes; family Rivulidae; genus Garcialebias; species Garcialebias charrua. The sequence continues at coordinate 20,174 of JBBPBX010006165.1, forward strand.
CAGATGAGGATGAATGAACACAGCAACATGAAATAAATCAGCAGCATGAGATCAGCATTATGGATATTCAGCAGCACAGTGATTTGTTTTCACAGTAATTTTCACTGTGATTATCCTTACCAGGGATTCATGATTCTAACAGCCTCAGGGTAGAAGCTTGTAGCAATAATGAAGGGTGAGATGGAGGAAGAAGGGTGACACTCTCTCCCCTCCCCTCTACTACATTTGTTTTATTTTTCATTCATTAAAGTGGGACACCACCTGGTCAGATTACTGACCAATAGCTATTCACGATTTAATGATCAGAATCAGTCACTGAATTAGAATCTGTTCATTACAGGGAGTTCTATACCAGATACAAATGAATATTCAGCTGAATGAACAGACCAAAGTTGTTTTGAAGTTTTATTACAAAATAAAACTAAAAAACAGTCAAGGCTTAATTCTCTTATCTAAGGCAAAATTGTCTTTTAGCAGGAATTTAGTTTCTATACATGCATTAATTTAGACAAAGTTAGACTAATAGTTAACTTTGGATTTTATTTGAAAAGTTAATATGATCATACCATACCATACCAATTTATTTATAGAGCACTTAAAACAGCAACAAGGCTAACCAAAGTGCTGTACAATAGAAACAAAAAGCACAGTGGACTGGAAAACATAAAATAAAAATATAGATATAAATAGCAACAGAAACTAACTAAAATGGCCAACAATGTATAGTACAGAGAGGATCAAAGCAAATCACACCGTGTTAAAGGCAAGAGAATAGAAGTGGGTTTTCAAGCGAGACTTAAAGACTGTGAGAGTGGGAGCCTGCCTGACACTCAGTGGCAACTCATTCCACAGTCTTGGACCTGCAACTGAGAAAGCCCTGTCACCTCTGAGCTTTTGACAAGTTTCTGGGACTGACAGAAGCATCTGGTCTGCTGACCTCAGAGAGCGCAGGTGGGACATATGGCTGCAGTAGGTCAGTGAGATAAGGTGGAGCGGAACTGTTCAGAGATTTAAAAACATACGTGAGTATTTTAACCTGGATCCGGAGGTGAATGGGTAGCCAGTGCAGGGAGGCCAAAACTGGTGTGATGTGCTCTCGATGGCCTGTACCAGTAAAAAAAATCGAGCTGCAGCATTTTTGACCAGCTGTAGACGTGCAATGGAAGACTGACTGGTTCCAAACAGAAGTGAATTGCAGTATCCAACCCTAGATGTTATGAAAGTATGGATTACTGTCTCAATGTTCTTTCTGGATAGTATGGGCTTCAGCTTAGACAGCTGCCTCAGCCGAAAAAAGCAGGATTTAACAATCATTTTTACATGACTGTTAAGTTTCAGGGACGGGTCCATTATCACCCCCAGATTAGTGATCCTTTGTCTTTCTAGCGGGGCTAGAGAGAGAAGGTCAAAGTTGTGGTTCGTGAATGAGCAATTTGGATTGAACAACATGACTTCAGACTTCTTCTCATTGAAACTTAAGAAGTTTGAAGCCATCCAATCATGGATGTCAGCCAGGCAGTCAAGAAGAGGTTGAATAGAGCGTGAGCCTCTGTGCCTCAAGGGGAAGTAAATTTGACAATCAATGGTGTAGAAATGAAAGGCTATGTTTTGTTTGCGGAAAATAGCACCTAGTGGCAGCAAGTATAATGAAAAGAGAAGGGGACCAAGGATGGACCCCTGTGGTACCCCCCACTGAAGCGCTGTAGATGCTGAACTGAAATTGTTGATATTGACACAAAAGGTTCTGTCCGAGAGGTAGGACTCAAACCATTTGAGGGCTGACCCTGTGATGCCCACCCACTGCTCCAGCCTAGAAATGAGGATGTTGTGGTCGATTGTGTCAATAGCGGATGTAAGGTCCAATAAGACAAGCAGCACAGAATCACCTGTGTCTGTGAAAATGTCAGTAAAGACCTTCAGTAGAGGAGTTTCAGTGCTATGGAGAGATTTGTAGCGAGATTGGAACAACTCTAGGATGGCGTGGTCAGCCAAGAAACATTTTAACTGAGACTTAAATTTCTTCCAGTAGTTTAGAGTTGAATGGGAGTCTGGAGACAGGTCGAAAGTTTGACACCGAGGGGTCAAGGTTAGGTTTTTTTCAGGAGAGGCTGGACAGCAGTATGTTTACAGGTTTTTGGGACCACACCTGATGATAAACTGCTATATAAAGTAGCGGGAATAGAAAGACCCAGTGTAGGAAAAACCTTTAGTAGTCGAGGGGGGACCACATCAAAGGGGGAACCAGATGGCTTCATGCTGTATATGACCTGCTCCAGTTAAGACGGAGAGATGGGCTCAAAGTGGTCAAACACAGCTACACACTGAGATGGGATGGACTGGTCGGATATCACTGAAAGCAAAAAAATTGACCAAGTTGCGTCAGCTAAAAATGGCATAACCAGACCAAGAGTTGCATCATGTCAGTTTTTGCTCCTTACTGGGTCAGTGTTGAGGACCAGGTCACTTTCTGGGGTTCTGCTGGTGGATCAGACCAGGATTCACCACAAAGGGGACACACTGAGAACTGCCCTAAAGTAGCTAAATGTGCTGGCTCAATCCTCCAGCTCTACGGTTAACAGCATTCTCCATAGATCTGAAAGGATGGCAGTATGCTTGATCCTTCCACAGGTTGGTTGCAGTCCGCTTACAAAAATAAATAAAATTCTTATTCCATTCTAGGCAATTTGGGTAATGGCAAAAGGTCAATTTTTGAATTTCATGCCCTTTCAAATGTTCAAACTTTCAGTAACTTGAATTTTCATTTCCAGTTTGGAGGTTCATTTCATGTTACGAGATCAGAATATATATACTGTACATTTATTTTGCAAGGAAAATATAACCACATATTAACTTGGATGCAAAAACTAGTGAAGTTTAGTTTTATTCAGCTCATGAAACAGTATAAAGGATACAGCCAGCAGTTTAATATTCTAGAGGCATTTTTTTTTTAAATGATTATCGAATTACACAGAACACCCAAAATCACATTTGCCCCCCTGCAGAATAAATACAAGTTTCCATGAAGATTTGTCCATGAGCACATCAAGGTACGTGGACAACAAGGATCCCTTTTATGGAAGAGTTTGTTTTAGCTCAGCTTTCTGTCCACACTTCCACCTGTCTTGACAGGACCATCAGCCCAAATGGCCATTAGCCGCCGCCACGTTTGAAGGAGGTGGTAGTGTTTTTAGACCCTGCGCGTGACTTCGTTGTTGAAGCTGCAGGAGACCCCGTTGTTGAAGCTGCAGGAGACCCCGTTGTTGAAGCTGCAGGAGACCCCGTTGTTGAAGCTGCAGGAGACCCCGTTGTTGAAGCTGCAGGAGACCCCGTTGTTGAAGCTGCAGGAGACCCCGTTGTTGAAGCTGCAGGAGACCCCGTTGTTGAAGCTGCAGGAGACCCCGTTGATCCCGTTTCTGCATCCATCTAAAATAAGATTAAAAATACAATTTTGGCAAATAAAGATGGATTAATGAAACATGGTAAACGAGCCAACCCATTTTCTTCAAATTGGAGAAGGAAATAAGGTTTTAAATTATGTGACTTTACATCCATTCAACATTACATAAAACTTACACCCATAAGACAACATCAGATCCACATTAGAAGTATTTGTATTCAAAAGAAAGTTTTCAAATCCAAAACAAACCTGAGAGGCAAGACAGAGAAGCAGCAGGAAAGCGACACAGAGATTGTTCATCTTTCTGTGTGAAGAGGACAACAGTCTTCTACCAAAGTTTCTGCTGACAGCTGAAGCAAACACTGCAGAAGATGTTGCTGCTGTGGCTTTTATACCCACTGTGACATCATCAACACACCTGCTGCTCATCTGAGCTGTTCAGGGACCATCTGAAAACATACAGCAATATTTGCAAGATGATTTATTAGTGAGAAAATAAAACTTAAAAGGAATATTAGGAACAGAGTTACAAGGAGAAAATCAGTATAATAAATAAACTGATGTTTATTTTTACATAACACAAAAGTAAAACACAGAATTTAGTAGGAGAAGGTTGAGAGGTTCCACACTCATGTAGCCTACAGTAGGTGAAGGTATGCACCTTTAAGCTCTTTGTAATCCACCATTAAAAGGAACAAGAAGAAGATGAAGGGACAAAAAGAAAAAACATTTAGGAAAATCTATAGCTCAAGTAACATTAGTGATGAGGGAAGGAAAGATCGGGAAGCAACAAAACTAAAAAACAAGTAATTACTAAAGAATAATGAAGATACAAATAACTTGTTGAATGAAACATTTACCAAAGCAGAACTGAACTGTGCACTCAGGAAAACACAGAACACAGCACCTGGTAAAGATCAGATTTTGTACACGGTGATAGAACAACTCAATGGAACATCTAAAGACGTAATTTTAGAGTTAGACAATAAAGTCTTGGAGGAGAGGGAGCTGTCACTGACCTGGAAGGAACATTGTACCAAAACCAGGAAAAGACAACATAATACCAGAAAATTATAGACCCGCATTAACTTCAAATATATTTCAAATAATGGAAAAAAACGATTAACAATATACTAAAATGATGTTTAAATATTAAAGGGTATGTAAATATCAACATGGTTTTGGAAAAGGAGGAATACTAATGACTCAGCATTGTGTTTAGAGCATAAAACCAGGATAACATAAGACAACAAAGAAAGTGTAGTTGATGCATTTTGATATGCAGAAGGCATATTGCAGGCTGTGGGTTGAAGGATTACTAATTATATCACATATTACTGGAAAAATGTTTAACTGGATGCAACACTTTTCATCGAATAGAACTACCGGTATACAAGTTGTCAAGAATTATCAAGAAAATTTGAAGTAGAAAACATCTTAATTAAAGCTGCTATGTGTAACTTTCTGTTGTGCTCAGGACTTAGAAATATTTTCAGCTCCCACACAGTCCGTGCTCTGCTGAACTTGAGTTCAGCTCCGCCTCCTGCTTCATGTCCTCTCAGAGCCGCTTCAATATTCTGTGTTTATATGTTAATAAAACGTTGTAAAAAATTAAATAAAACCATGAAGCACTGGTCCAGCAACACAAAAACACCCTGAAATCAGCAGAGCTTCACGCAGCCACGTTGGACATGATTTAATTCGCTCGTGACTTCCTCATTTCTGTCAGTGGATCTGGAATGTCTGGAATGCTCCGCCCCCACTACATGTCCTGTGGCAGACGCTGCGAAGTTCTGTGATTATATGTTAATAAAACGTTCTAAAAAATAAAATAAAACCATGAAGCACTGGTCCAACAACACAAAAACACCCTGAAATCAGCAGAGCTTCACGCAGCCACGTTGGACATGAGTTTTTTTTGCTCGTGAAAATCCATTTCCTCATTCCTGTCAGTGAAGGATGAAGCGATCACTTGACTTTTGGCAAAAAAACAAAAGAAAAGTCCAGCTCTGGGATGAAGAAGGGATATTTAATACATTTGTGTCACATACAAAACAGTCCTGCATCGCTTTGCAATCCTTTGAATGAGAACGTGCGCGGCGCTGGGGCTGGGACAGGCGGGGGCGTGGGTTGGGGCGTGACAAACAACTCTGTTTTTATTGGCTGGTCATTGTCCGGGTCACTCTGTGTTTTTAGTGTTTTTATAAATGCTGATAGAGAAGCAAGGGGACTATAGTTTTTTTCAGAGATTACTTTGTCTAACATCAGTCTGTCAGTAGATAGTGACAGAGTGAAGAAATATGTTAAAAATATATTGTTAGAAAAGTTACAGACTGCATTACAAAGTTACATAGTGCAGCTTTAAGGAAGCTTTATAATTTTCTGTAATGATAAATGATACAATTACAGACATTGGAAAAAAATTGAATGTTCTCTTATTGCGATACAAGGTGTCTTTACTGTCATTTGCATCACATGTAGTACACGAGGTGGAACAAAACTATTTACACATGTTCCAAGTTACATCCAACCAAAATACAAATTGCAAAGAAAAACAGTAGTAAGATTTGAGACATGAAATACACTAAACTAAGTATACACTAAGCACTACTAGTACAAAACAAAGCTCCAAACAGCAGCATGAACATGAGTCTGTGTGAGCAGATGAGGATGAATGAACACAGCAACATGAAATAAATCAGCAGCATGAGATCAGCATTATGGATATTCAGCAGCACAGTGATTTGTTTTCACAGTAATTTTCACTGTGATTATCCTTACCAGGGATTCATGATTCTAACAGCCTCAGGGTTTAAGCTTGTAGCAATAATGAAGGGTGAGATGGAGGAAGAAGGGTGACACTGTCTCCACACCCCTCTACATTTGTTTTATTTTTCATTCATTAAAATGGGGCGCCAGCTGCAGGGACGTGCAGAGCCCACTAAAGGGGCAGGTGCTCAAAAAAAAAAGGGGGCACATCTAACCGCATTTTAGGACAGAATATTAACAAAGTCACATAGCTTTCAGAGTTAAATAAACAATGATAAATTACAAAATTGTGAGATATACTATCAAAGCTTAGGAAAACCTCTACATAGAACATACAACTATCCATATGTAAAATATTTTATTAGTAATTTCTTTCTGCAGGTCTACTTTGTTATAGGAAAGTATTGCAATATTCAAACCTGCGATTTAGCAAGATATGTAAATCAGAGCTACACCACCAGATATATTTTGTCTTTACAGAATTACACTATTAAAAATATAAACAAGGGCACAATGCAACTTTTTAGTGTACTGTAATCTATAAAAGAAAGAGCTGCCTGGTTTGCTACACTTGCAGTGGAGATGAAGATGGTCCATTCAGAAAAGAGCTGCATCAAACTTTAACATGGAACTGCAGGAAAAAAACTAAACAAAAGCAAAAATTGAATTGTTAATGCATGTCACCATGAGAAAAGCCTACTTTTGCCTACTACTAACTGACCACCAAAATTTATACCTATGTCTCTATTTGTGTCTTAGTGTATGTTGTAAGTACCTATATACATTTTCTTCAATCTTTCCTCTCAGTTTCTCTTCTCTTTTTTCCTCATTGTCTCATCTTCTCTGTGTTGAGTGGAGGCCAATGTCTAATTTATTTCGGTCTCTTGCCTTTATTTCCCCCCCCCCAAAAAAACTGAATCTAAGATCCAAAATCTTCTTTTCCATCATGGTGATTTAACTATTTAAACACAAACTTCCAACTTTTAACCATTTTTGCTATTTTTGTTCTCTTCTTATTTATTTATTTTAATTCATTTTATTTTATTTATTCATTTCAGATTTAAAACACAAAGACAATTTACAAACACATGAAAGAAAAAAACAAGATATAAAATGAAAGGTAGCAGAAGAAGAAAAAAAATCTTATCATATCTGCCCCTTCTTAAAACAACTGTGCAGCAGCAGTTTTCTGTTGGTCATGTCTCGAAAAATGTCAATGACCTCAGTGAGGTCATTGACATTTTTTGCAATTATGTTGCTAATTATTTGCAAAACAAACTTATTTGCGCATGTCAGAAATCTTTGCTTGCTATTCTAAGTTTTGTTTGTCATTCAAAGTTTTGCTTGCGATTCTCACATGACGTCGTGGGCAGAGCCTAAAATCGCAACAAAAGATTTCTGATGTGTGCAAATAAAAGTTTATGTTTTGCAAATAACTTTTTAAGTTCACGAGAGAAAAATTAGCTATTTAATTTAAAAAAAAGTTTTTTAAACAAAAGTTTTTGCTTTAAAAAAAATGAAATCATTACAATTCCAAAAGTTTTGATTACAATTTTATTTTACTTAACTGAGGTTAGTTTTTTTTTTCATTGACTAATTGTGAAACAAATTTAACTCCATACTCTGCGAACCAGACCCTAAACTTACTTAAAGTCTGGATAGAGTTTTTCCCCTTCATTTGTACGCTTTTATTGGACAGGAGCAACTTGATTGGTTATTACATACATTATATCTATTATGGTAGTTCAGGGTGAGTTATTTTTAATTCTAAATGAATATTCTTGTTGGACTTTTATTTAAGTGCTATTCTCCTTCAAGATACATTTACCTAACGCTAGAATAAATGCAATGTACATTATGCAGCAAAGGAAGTTAGAAGATCGGACATATATCCATTATGGAGAGATGATAGGTTTTGGACGGGCGATGTGCTCCCTATTGCATAAGCCAGGGGTGTCAAAGTCAAATACATGGAGGGCCAAAAAAACAAATTTGCTACAAGCCAAGGGCCGGACTGGTTCAATGTTTATTTTAAGGGGGTGATATAAGATTTTTTTTCTTCTTCTTTTTGCACTCTTTTCATTCAATGTTTTCTTTTTTATTAATTTGTTTTATTTTGTCTCTTTTAAATGAATGAATAAATGGATTAAATAAAATATTAAATAGCTTTACATCTGCTAAGTTCTTGGCATAAACCAACACAGACTCCTGCTTTTAGTATTTTACATTGTTTTATAATGTAGCTGTTTATGTTTCGTTTTTTTAACATAGTTTTCTTGTGATTTTTAATTAATATGCTTTTTTATAATAATAATAATAATAATAATCATTTTATTTAAAAGCGCCTTTCAGGACACCCAAGGACACTTAACAAACCAACACAGTGTAATACAGAGCAAACATTATCAGCGACAAATTGAAATATAAAATACATAAAGGATATAAAATGGAAGATAAAAATACATTTAGCAAAGTTAGTGATAAGCTAGTCTAAAGAGATGGGTTTTCAGGGCAGTCTTGAACAGAGAAAGGGAGGAGGTGTTTCGAAGGTCTGGCGGTAGGGCGTTCCAGAGGTGAGGGGCAGAGCAGGTGAAGGCCCTGCTCCCCATGGTGGAGAGGTGGGCAGAGGGTTCATGGAGATGTAGTGAAGAGGAGGATCTGAGAGAGCGTGATGGGATGCGGATTTGGAGGAGGTCAGATAGATAAGGAAGGGCAAGGTTGTGGATAGCTTTGAACGTGAGAAGTAGAATTTTGAAGATGATGCGTGATTCAACCGGGAGCCAGTGGAGCTGCTGCAGGACAGGAGTGATGTGATCATGAAGAATCGTGAGAATGAATGGAAACGGTCATATCTCAGCCAAAAATTGGTCTAAAAATATGGGGAAAAATCCCTAAATATGTCGCTTCGCCCTCTAAGTCGCAGGGCATGCAAATTAGGCAAAAAGGTGCGACTTATTGGCCGGAAAATATGGGTATCCTATTTTGAAGGAATAAAGCGTGAGGTGAAATTAAGTATGTTTTACTCCTTGTAATGTTTCTAGTAAACTCCTTGTAATGTTTCTAGTAATCACATATCGCAAAATAAATTACCAGAAAACTGCTTAAACTAGCCCTTTTAGTTGTTGTTATAACAACCAATAAAATTCAGTTTTATCTTCATTTTGGTCAAAGCTTAAAAAAACTCTAATAAAAAACTCTAATATCTACACCACTGCTGATACATATACTGTACAGTGTGCTCTGAACGGTCTTATTTAGGGATGCCCAATGTGCCTTACTGCATATGCCACTTTTTGCCTCTATAACAACATCAACTACTACCTCATACATATACTGTGTACATTAACTCATACGCTGCTTTGCCACTTTGCAAATGTCAATGCTAGAAACCTTTAGTTTATTTTAGTTATACTTTTTATACTCTTTTTTTATACTAGTATGCAAAAACTCAGGACAGTATTATGTTCATTAAATGTTTAATGTTTTAGTTTTAGAGTTGGTGTAAATTTTCATACTCTTATACCACTATGCAAAAAAACTCAGGACAGTGTTAGTTTTACTATTTTATGCTTATGTCTATTATTATATGTTTCAGTGTTTCAATGTTTAGATGTTTACTGTTGCACCGAGGGACTGAGAGAAACGCAATTTCGGTCCTGTGTATGTCCTGTACAGTACATATTGCAGATCTGACAATAAAGTTGACTTTGACTTTTGAGCTTGAAAGAGCCGCTGCAGAGGGACCAAAGAGTCACATGTGGCTCCAGAGCCACAGGTTGCAGGCCCCTGGCCTAGAACAATGTCACCAGGACTTCCAGCAGTTTATTTAAAAAGGGCAAAGATGCCATGCATTATACAAATGGATACATTATGGCAGCCGACAGGAAAATAAATAAATAGATAAAAAGATTATGTGCTCCTTCTGGCTCGCTTTGCAGCACAGGTCACATTTTATAACCTCTTAAATCCTGATGCAGGCTCCAGATCTCAAACTTTCTCTCTCTTCATTTCATTCTCTCCTCGTTTTCCTTCCATAGTTTATGCTTCAAAACCAGAGATCTCATTCTCCATCTTCAAAGATGGGAATGGTTACCGCGGTAACGTAACTTGCTGGTCTTCGAGAGGGAGTCCTCCTGCGACCGTCTCTCTTCTGCTTGATGAGAAGGAGGTCGGGTCGGTTACAGCCACCGAGTCCCTTTCTGCCTGGTTTGACGTCGCCGTGGTGATCGAGCTGGACATGGGCGACGCGCGGTGCCGAGTGAAAACCGAGGCGCAGGACCTCAGCAGTGAGGCAGTGACCCTGAAAGTAGGTGAGAAACGTGAACAAAAGGCACATCTTTTGGTGACCCACATGCTCTGAGTCTGATTTTTGCTAAACGGTCTCGTCCTCCCCATCTGTCCAGTCCCAGTGGGAGGAGTGGTGAAACTGGAGGTGGACTATCTGTACACGGCTGAGGCCAAACTGGCTGCTGCCAGGCTGAGCTGTCACATCAGCAGAGGAACGTTCGCCCACTTCTCCTGGCTCTTCAACAATTCTGTCCTTCCGTCCGAGTCGCATGTGGATTCTCTCCGTCAGCCCGTCCTATCTGAGTTGGGCTTTGACGGTCAAACTCAAACTCTTATTCTCACTAAATTCAGTCCACGGGATTCTGGGTATTATTGCTGCAGGGCCCGAGACAGCTTTAACCCCTCAGGGCAGTGGGTGCAGAGTGCAGCTGTCTTGGTCCAAGTCACAGGTATCAAAAACAAATAATACACGATGATGGATGGATGGATGGATGGATGGATGGATAGATGGATAGATGGATAGATAGATGGATGGATAGATAGATAGATAGATGGATAGATAGATGGATAGATAGATGGATAGATAGATGGATGGATAGATGGATGGATAGATGGATGGATATATGGATGGATAGATAGATAGATAGATAGATAGATAGATAGATAGATAGATAGATAGATAGATAGATCGATCGATCGATCGATCGATCGATCGATAGATAGATGATACAATAGATAGATACAATAGATAGATACAATAGATAGATAGATAGATAGATAGATAGATAGATAGATAGATAGATAGATAGATGGATGGATGGATGGATGGATGGATGGATGGATGGATGGATGGATGGACGGACGGACGGACGGATGGACGGACAGATAGATACATAGATAGATACATAGTTACATAGATAGATACATAGTTATAATAATAATAATAATAATTAATTCAATTTATAACGCACTTTTCATTACTGAAAATCTCAAAGTGCTACACATATATTGAATGCTACACACATTCATAAACCGGTGGCGGCAGACTACCATGCAAGGTGCTTTCCAGTCCTACCGGGAGCAACTCAGGGTTAAGTGTCTTGCCCAAGGACACAACGACACATGGTGCGGGTCCCGGGAGTCGAACCGCCAACTTTCCGATCGGGAGACGACTGCCATTACCACTACACCACGGCCGCCCCTGTTACATAGATAGATACATAGTTACATAGATAGATACATAGTTACATAGATAGATACATAGATAGATACATAGTTACATAGATAGATACATAGATACATAGATAGATACATAGTTACATAGATAGATACATAGTTACATAGATAGATACATAGTTACATAGATAGATACATAGTTACTGTACATAGATAGATACATAGTTACATAGATAGATACATAGTTACATAGATAGATACATAGTTACATAGATAGATACATAGATACATAGATACATAGATAGATAGTTATCACCCACTGTTCATGCCAGAATTTAAACACATCATTTTATGTTGAGTTGTTGTAGATGGTTTGGTCAAACCTTAAAAATAGCATTCTGCTTAACTTCATGCAGGGTTGTGACATATTGCATGATTTAGCTTGAAGTTTTGACAATGACTCTTATCCACTACCACACAGAATTTTAGTTCATTATCAGTAAAACATGTACAGTTGAGCTATTTTCATGGTAGCACATATTGATTCGCTATGGTGACCATCTCAAATTGGGGTGACTCCAAAAGTAAATCAGTCGTAGATGTACATCTATTGAATACTTTCTAATACAGTAGTTTCGTTAAAATCCACCCTGTGATTCACGAGTTATTTTGCTAACAGGGCAGACAAATTAGACCGCTTCAATTTCAAATTCAGACCGCTACAAGAGATCCTTCCTGCCCACAGCCATCAGCATCTGTAACAACTCTTTAATGGAACCAGGATGAGTTACAACAACATTTAATTATTAAAGTATTTTTTTATTGAATTGAATTAACACAGAGACACGGACAAAAACATTGTTCCATCTCACCTTTGGCAAGTTGCAATAATGAGAGAAATTGCTGGACATCTCTTGTTATTTTTTAAAGATTTCCCTCAAGGTGAAATGTTGATGCTGCTTTTATCAAACCTTTGTTTGTCCTGGACTCATTTTGACTCATATATTTTATGTGTTGTTTTTTTTCTTTCTATGATGGGGGTTCTAAATTGCTTTTAACATCAATCAGACCAGATCCTTAACATGATGACTCAAGCGACATCTTGCACGGACACGTCCCAAAGTAAAGCTAATATAACACACTTTTAATTGATTTCCATGTTATTGTGGCGTAATGTTACTAACGACCTTGTCCCGTCTCTCCACCAGGCCTTTACGTGTCCCCATTTGAGACCATCACCTTACTGTTCTGCTGCTTCTTCGTCCTGATGCTGGCAGTGGGCTTAATATGTGTGTACAAGATGTTTGACCACTCACAAGGTGTGTCAAAGTGTGTGTGTGTTAAGGCGAAACATGTTACTGTGAAACATGAAATCAAACAAAACTTTTGTCTCTTTTTGCACAGCGTCACCCAACATTCCAACAGCAAAGTAAGTCTTCTCACCTTGTTGATCCATGACGTTAGCTTCTGTTGAATCCAAATGAAAAAAAGAGTTCTTGTAATCTGAATGCTTGTTCTTCCCTCAGTGTCAGCTTGGCTGCTCCTCATCTTTCAGAACCAGAGTCTTTGTCTGTGCCCCTCCAGGCTCAGGTGTTCTCTGCAGCTCACGAAGTTCAAAACCAGGTGAACAGCTCAGCTTAGTTTGAACGAATGAACTACAGTCCAGTTGCACTTCTACACCTCTCAGTTACCGGTAGTACACAAATACAGTCTGGGCTAAAAGCCAGTTCATTAACGTTGAATTATAAGTTGTTTGTGTTTTGTGTTTGAATACAACTTTTTAAATCTGTGTTGTCACTAGCCCTCCCTGGGCTGCCACCTTACCGTGGTGGAGGGGTTTGAGTGTCCCAATGATCCTAGGAGCTATGCTGTCAGGGGCTTTATGCCCCTAGTAGGGTCACCCAAGGCAGACAGGTCCTAGGTGAGGGACGAGACAAAGCGCAGCCCACAAGACCCCTTATGATGAATAATATAAATGGAAACAATGTTCCCTCGCCCGGACGCGGGTCACCGGGGCCCCACTCTGGAGCCAGGCCCGGAGGAGGGGCACGTTGGCGAGCGCCTGGTGGCCGGGCTTTCACCCATGGAGCTCGGCCGGGCACAGCCCGAAGAGGAGACGTGGGTCCCCCTTCCCATAGGCTCACCACCTGTGGGAGGGGCCAAAGGGGTCGGGTGCATTGTGGAATGGGTGGTGGCCGAGGGCGGGGACCCTGGCGGTCTGATCCTCGGCTACAGAAGCTGGCCATTGGGACATGGAATGTCACCTCTCTGGTGGGGAAGGAGCCTGAGCTAGTGTGTGAGGTTGAGAGGTTCCGGCTAGAAATAGTCGGACTCACCTCAACGCATGGCTCTGGCTCTGGAACCAGTTTCCTTGAGAGGGGTTGGACACTCTTCCACTCTGGAGTTGCCCCTGGTGAGAGGCGCCGAGCAGGAGTGGGCATACTTGTTGCCCCCCATCTTGGTGCCTGTACGTTGGGGTTCACCCCGGTGAACGAGAGGGTAGCCTCCCTTCGCCTACGTGTGGGGGGACGGGCTCTGACTGTTGTTTGTGCCTATGCGCCGAAACGGCAGCGCAGATTACCCACCCTTTTTGGAGTCCTTGGAGGGGGTATTGGAGGGTGCGCCTCCTGGGGACTCCCTTGTTCTGCTGGGGGACTTCAACGCTCACGTGGGCAATGACAGTGAGACCTGGAGGGGTGTGGTTGGGAGGAACGGCCCCCCTGATCTGAACCCGAGTGGTGTTCTGTTGTTGGACTTCTGTGCTCGTCATGGATTGTCCATAACGAACACCATGTTCAGGCATAAGGGTGTCCATATGTGCTCTTGGCACCAGGACACCCTAGGTCGTAGTTCAATGATCGACTTTGTTGTCGTCTCATCTGATCTGCGGCCGCATGTCCTGGACACTCGGGTGAAGAGAGGGGCGGAGCTGTCAACTGACCACTACCTGGTGGTGAGTTGGCTCCGATGGTGGGGGAGGATGCCGGTCAGACCTGGCAGACCCAAACGTATTGTGAGGGTCTGCTGGGAACGTCTGGCAGAGTCTCCCGTAAGACGGAGCTTTAACTCCCACCTCCGGGAGAGCTTTGAACACGTTCCGAGGGAGGCGGGGGACATTGAGCCCGAGTGGGCCATGTTTCGCGCCTCTATTGTCGAGGCAGCTTATCGGAGTTGTGGCCGCAAGGTTGTTGGTGCCTGTCGTGGTGGCAACCCTCGAACCCGGTGGTGGACACCGGCGGTGAGGGATGCTGTCAAGCTGAAGAAGGAGTCCTATTGGGCCTTTTTGGCCTGTGGGACCCCGGAAGCAGCAGATAGGTACCGGCAGTCCAAGCGGCATGCGGCTCGGGTGGTTGCTGAGGCAAAAACTCGGGCGTGGGAGGAGTTCGGAGAGGCCATGGAGAATGACTTCCGTACGGCTTCGAGGCGATTCTGGTCCACCATCCGGCGTCTCAGGGGGGGAAAGCGGTACGCGACCAACACCATTTATGGTGGGGATGGCGTGCTGTTGACCTCAACTCGGGATGTTGTGAGTCGGTGGGCGGAATACTTCGAAGACCTCCTCAATCCTACTGGCACGTCTTCCACTGAGGAAGCGGAGCCTGGGGACTTTGGGTCGGGCTCTCCAATCTCTGGTGCTGAGGTCGCCGAGGTGGTTAAAAAGCTCCGCGGTGGCAAGGCTCCGGGGGTGGATGAGATTCGTCCTGAGTTCCTTAGGGCTCTGGATGTTGTGGGGTTGTGTTGGCTTACGCGACTCTGCAATATCGCGTGGACATCGGGGGCAGTTCCCTTGGATTGGCAGACTGGGGTGGTGGTTCCCCTATTCAAAAAGGGGGACCGTAGGGTGTGTTCCAACTATAGAGGGATCACACTCTTAAGCCTCCCTGGTAAGGTCTATTCAGGGGTTCTGGAGAGGAGGGTCCGTCGGATAGTCGAACCTCGGATTCAGGAGGAGCAGTGTGGTTTTCGTCCTGGTCGTGGAACACTAGACCAGCTCTACACCCTCAACAGGGTCCTGGAGGGTGCGTGGGAGTTTGCCCAACCAGTTTACATGTGCTTTGTAGACTTGGAAAAGGCATTCGACCGCGTCCCTCGGGGGGTTCTGTGGCGGGTACTCCGGGAGTATGGGGTACCAGGCCCATTGATATGGGCTGTTAGGTCCCTGTACGACCGGTGTCAGAGCTTGGTCCGCATTGCCGGCAGTAAGTCAGGCTCGTTTCCGGTGAGAGTTGGACTCCGCCAAGGTTGCCCTTTGTCACCGATTCTGTTTATAACTTTTATGGACAGAATTTCTAGGCGCAGCCAAGGTGTTGAGAGGATCCGTTTTGGTGGCCTTAGAATCGCTTCTCTGTTTTTTGCAGATGATGTGGTCCTATTGGCTTCATCAGCTCGTGATTTACAACTTTCACTGGAGCGGTTTGCAGCCGAGTGTGATGCGGCCGGGATGAGGATCAGTTCCTCCAAATCCGAGGCCATGGTCTTGAGCCGGAAAAGGGTAGCATGCCCTCTCCGGGTCGGGGAGGAGGTCCTGCCCCAAGTGGAGGAGTTTAAGTATCTCGGGATCTTGTTCACGAATGAGGGAAAACTGGAGCGTGAGATCGATAGGCGGATAGGTGCAGCGTCCGCAGTGAAGCGGGCGCTGTACCGGTCTGTCGTGGTGAAGAGAGAGCTGAGTCAAAAGGCAAAGCTCTCAATTTACCGATCGATCTACGTTCCCACCCTCATCTATGGTCATGAGCTTTGGGTTATGACCGAAAGAA
>JBBPBX010006165.1:37597-69435 GCA_038048925.1 Garcialebias charrua
ACTATCTATCTATGTATCTATGTATCTATGTATCTATCTATGTAACTATGTATCTATCTATGTAACTATGTATCTATCTATGTAACTATGTATCTATCTATGTACAGTAACTATGTATCTATCTATGTAACTATGTATCTATCTATGTAACTATGTATCTATCTATGTAACTATGTATCTATCTATGTATCTATGTATCTATCTATGTAACTATGTATCTATCTATGTATCTATCTATGTAACTATGTATCTATCTATGTAACTATGTATCTATCTATGTAACAGGGGCGGCCGTGGTGTAGTGGTAATGGCAGTCGTCTCCCGATCGGAAAGTTGGCGGTTCGACTCCCGGGACCCGCACCATGTGTCGTTGTGTCCTTGGGCAAGACACTTAACCCTGAGTTGCTCCCGGTAGGACTGGAAAGCACCTTGCATGGTAGTCTGCCGCCACCGGTTTATGAATGTGTGTAGCATTCAATATATGTGTAGCACTTTGAGATTTTCAGTAATGAAAAGTGCGTTATAAATTGAATTAATTATTATTATTATTATTATAACTATGTATCTATCTATGTAACTATGTATCTATCTATGTATCTATCTGTCCGTCCATCCGTCCGTCCGTCCGTCCATCCATCCATCCATCCATCCATCCATCCATCCATCCATCCATCCATCTATCTATCTATCTATCTATCTATCTATCTATCTATCTATCTATCTATCTATTGTATCTATCTATTGTATCTATCTATTGTATCATCTATCTATCGATCGATCGATCGATCGATCGATCGATCTATCTATCTATCTATCTATCTATCTATCTATCTATCTATCTATCTATCTATCTATCCATCCATATATCCATCCATCTATCCATCCATCTATCCATCCATCTATCTATCCATCTATCTATCCATCTATCTATCCATCTATCTATCCATCTATCCATCCATCTATCATATCCATCTATCCATCTATCCATCCATCCATCCATCCATCCATCCATCATCGTGTATTATTTGTTTTTGATACCTGTGACTTGGACCAAGACAGCTGCACTCTGCACCCACTGCCCTGAGGGGTTAAAGCTGTCTCGGGCCCTGCAGCAATAATACCCAGAATCCCGTGGACTGAATTTAGTGAGAATAAGAGTTTGAGTTTGACCGTCAAAGCCCAACTCAGATAGGACGGGCTGACGGAGAGAATCCACATGCGACTCGGACGGAAGGACAGAATTGTTGAAGAGCCAGGAGAAGTGGGCGAACGTTCCTCTGCTGATGTGACAGCTCAGCCTGGCAGCAGCCAGTTTGGCCTCAGCCGTGTACAGATAGTCCACCTCCAGTTTCACCACTCCTCCCACTGGGACTGGACAGATGGGGAGGACGAGACCGTTTAGCAAAAATCAGACTCAGAGCATGTGGGTCACCAAAAGATGTGCCTTTTGTTCACGTTTCTCACCTACTTTCAGGGTCACTGCCTCACTGCTGAGGTCCTGCGCCTCGGTTTTCACTCGGCACCGCGCGTCGCCCATGTCCAGCTCGATCACCACGGCGACGTCAAACCAGGCAGAAAGGGACTCGGTGGCTGTAACCGACCCGACCTCCTTCTCATCAAGCAGAAGAGAGACGGTCGCAGGAGGACTCCCTCTCGAAGACCAGCAAGTTACGTTACCGCGGTAACCATTCCCATCTTTGAAGATGGAGAATGAGATCTCTGGTTTTGAAGCATAAACTATGGAAGGAAAACGAGGAGAGAATGAAATGAAGAGAGAGAAAGTTTGAGATCTGGAGCCTGCATCAGGATTTAAGAGGTTATAAAATGTGACCTGTGCTGCAAAGCGAGCCAGAAGGAGCACATAATCTTTTTATCTATTTATTTATTTTCCTGTCGGCTGCCATAATGTATCCATTTGTATAATGCATGGCATCTTTGCCCTTTTTAAATAAACTGCTGGAAGTCCTGGTGACATTGTTCTAGGCCAGGGGCCTGCAACCTGTGGCTCTGGAGCCACATGTGACTCTTTGGTCCCTCTGCAGCGGCTCTTTCAAGCTCAAAAGTCAAAGTCAACTTTATTGTCAGATCTGCAATATGTAGGACATACACAGGACCGAAATTGCGTTTCTCTCAGTCCCTCGGTGCAACAGTAAACATCTAAACATTGAAACACTGAAACATATAATAATAGACATAAGCATAAAATAGTAAAACTAACACTGTCCTGAGTTTTTTGCATAGTGGTATAAGAGTATGAAAATTTACACCAACTCTAAAACTAAAACATTAAACATTTAATGAACATAATACTGTCCTGAGTTTTTGCATACTAGTATAAAAAAGAGTATAAAAAGTATAACTAAAATAAACTAAAGGTTTCTAGCATTGACATTTGCAAAGTGGCAAAGCAGCGTATGAGTTAATGTACACAGTATATGTATGAGGTAGTAGTTGATGTTGTTATAGAGGCAAAAAGTGGCATATGCAGTAAGGCACATTGGGCATCCCTAAATAAGACCGTTCAGAGCACACTGTACAGTATATGTATCAGCAGTGGTGTAGATATTAGAGTTTTTTATTAGAGTTTTTTTAAGCTTTGACCAAAATGAAGATAAAACTGAATTTTATTGGTTGTTATAACAACAACTAAAAGGGCTAGTTTAAGCAGTTTTCTGGTAATTTATTTTGCGATATGTGATTACTAGAAACATTACAAGGAGTTTACTAGAAACATTACAAGGAGTAAAACATACTTAATTTCACCTCACGCTTTATTCCTTCAAAATAGGATACCCATATTTTCCGGCCAATAAGTCGCACCTTTTTGCCTAATTTGCATGCCCTGCGACTTAGAGGGCGAAGCGACATATTTAGGGATTTTTCCCCATATTTTTAGACCAATTTTTGGCTGAGATATGACCGTTTCCATTCATTCTCACGATTCTTCATGATCACATCACTCCTGTCCTGCAGCAGCTCCACTGGCTCCCGGTTGAATCACGCATCATCTTCAAAATTCTACTTCTCACGTTCAAAGCTATCCACAACCTTGCCCTTCCTTATCTATCTGACCTCCTCCAAATCCATCCCATCACGCTCTCTCAGATCCTCCTCTTCACTACATCTCCATGAACCCTCTGCCCACCTCTCCACCATGGGGAGCAGGGCCTTCACCTGCTCTGCCCCTCACCTCTGGAACGCCCTACCGCCAGACCTTCGAAACACCTCCTCCCTTTCTCTGTTCAAGACTGCCCTGAAAACCCATCTCTTTAGACTAGCTTATCACTAACTTTGCTAAATGTATTTTTATCTTCCATTTTATATCCTTTATGTATTTTATATTTCAATTTGTCGCTGATAATGTTTGCTCTGTATTACACTGTGTTGGTTTGTTAAGTGTCCTTGGGTGTCCTGAAAGGCGCTTTTCAATAAAATGATTATTATTATTATTATTATTCTGACGAAAAAAATGGAGCAGTACCACTTTCGGCCGCTAGGGTCCACCGACCGTTCCTAGCTCATGTGTCCGACAGCAGACTCATCTGGTCGGACTCATTCTGTCGCAGCACGGCCTCCTGCTCTCTGGAGGTCTGAACCCAGCTCCGTGTTTTACTGTTAGCAAAATAGGTCAAGAACCACAGGACAGATTTTGATGAAACTTACAGAAAGTAATCACTGGATGGACATTTAAAATACTGTATAGCTTTAGGAGATATTTAAGCTAAAATTCAATTTATTTATAATTTATTTATAATTTATTTTCGCAGCGCGCGCACATTTGGAAGACCGTCTAGGCAAAACTATTTAAATCCAGCTGATTTGACCATTACGTGCATTTATTAAGGAAAAGTTCAGCTCAGAAACACTTTTACTATAATGTCAGCAAACAAATATATTTTTTTGGTGTTTATTTTAAAGAAATGAAGCGTATCTTCTCGCTGCGCGTGCACGCTTCGCAGCACAGACGTAGCAAAACTATTTTTTAGTTAAGCTTATTTGACCATTACGTGCATTGAAAAGTTTAGCTCAGACACATCTTTGCTATAATTTTCAGCAAACAAATAATTGTTTATACCATGTTAATCTTGTTAAAGTCCTTCCGTGCACGCTCCTGCGGCCATTTTGCACTTATCAAGCGGAAAGTACGGTACTTAACTTTTCACAATAAAAAAACACACATAGGCCTGCATACAGTAGTTTGTTTTAATTTTTAGAAACTGGGCAAAAACTATATATATTTTTTCTCCTCCTTTACAAGAATCCCATCTTTTATTTTGTCTTAAAATGTAAAAATATCAATAAATGTTAAAAATCATAATATATATTTTTTGTTTAATATGTCACACCTACTGGCAAGAAAAGCACTCTCCCAAAAACTTAAGTGGTCTGTGGGCCAGCAGCTAAGAATCCAATTTGTAGCAAATACTGCAGCTCTGGACACGTTTAATTGAGTGAATTAAAGGGCAGAAATGGCTCTTTTGATCATAAAGGTTGCAAACCCCTGTTCTAGACTAATAAAAGTTTTTAATCTAGAAAACAGAACTAACTTGTTGGTAGTCTGCTGGGAAATAGCCAGAATTTGTTTTATATTAAAACTTTTGAGAAGGAGAATCTGACTCATTTTGCCTGCAATCGTTACATTTTCTGTTTGGTGTTGTCTTTGTGTTTTTTTATCGAGTCCCTGGTTGTTTGCAACTGAGAGCATTACACATCCAGTTATGTTCTCGTCAGTGAAAGGTGCTCAAAACAAGGTTCTCATCACACATTCAGGATGAGCAAAAATAAAGCAAACATCATCGTAGCAATACTTTAACAGTGGGGATTTTAAAACGTATTTTTTGTATTTTTATACAAATTTAATGTTTAAATGCTCCTCCAAAACAAGATTTGTAACCATCTGATCAAGGCTCACCCTAAATCACTGTTTTTGTTTTGTTTCTTGTTCCAATGTTTCTTGATTAAAAATAAATACAAAGTAGCTTCATTCTTATTTATATTAGTTATAATATCTTTACATTTAATTTTCATTCAAAACACAACCCTTTTAGGAGTAGAAATGTATTTTCTATGTTTTAACTAATAATCTGTGATTTACTTCAGTAACTCTGAAGCTGAGTGAAGTTTAGAATGGTGAAGTTTATTCAGATCTTTATGACTCTAGTTCAGAGGAGCACGACAACTTATTCCTAGATTCCAGAAAAAAATCAATTAATGTTTGTTTCTGGCATTTCATTAAAACCTAAAACAACTAAATTACCAGTCATACACAATATAAAACTGCTGGTTAAGGTTAAGATAAGCTGCTAAGATGTTCCAGAAACAAAAGGCCTGTCCGTCCTGTATAGGCAGAGTCTACTCCGTCTGCACTTTAGCTGGTTTTACCTTTCACTGTCACTTTGGCCTCTGTGCTGGTGGAAAACCTCCTGGTGTCCTGCACCGCAGACCAAGCAATGCAATAATAATTCCCAGCATGCTCCGGAGTCAACCGCTCCATCACCAGCTTGTTCCCGGTGATGTTGAAGCCAGAGGTCGATGATGTCACTTCCTTCCTGTTGAAAAACCAGGTGTAGGAAAGGTGGGAGCCCCTGTCGACGTCACACCACAGGGTGATGCTCGACCCCTCGAAGGCAACAGGTGGGGAGGGTTCAGAGGTCACTCTAGTGTTTGATGCTGGAGCTAGAAATAAAAGAATAACAAATGTTTGTGTTTGAAGTTTGGCAAAGTTCAGTCGGTCGATGTGATACTCACTGACTACAGCCAGCCTGATGCTGTTGCTGACTCCTGTCTTCCTTCCAGATGTGGCCCTGCACTGGTACGACCCGGCCGATGCTGCTTTGATCTTCAGGGAGAAAGTTGCGTTCCAGTCCCTTTTGTGTCCAACATGAATGCCAATCAGGAGATTACCATCCCTTATCAGCTTGTAGAAGATCTTTGGAGAAGAACTGGGTGCAAAACATATAAATACCACCTTTGTGTTGAGATAGGCCATGTCAGGACCCATCAGCACCGGGCGAAGGGAGCGTGATCCATCTGTAGGGAATAATTAAACTTAGATCTGCACAACACATAACATTTTTTTTACTTTAGCTAAATGTACTGACTGCAAAGTCATGAAGACTAGACAAAATTATTCATTAAATTCAATATTTTTCTCATATCAATGGGTATGTTAATTTGTTTCATTTTTATATTAATTTATTTACTTTTCATTTTACTGTATGAGTGTCTATTGCTGTCTGTACCTCATCTGTGTTCTTTATTTAAAACAGGTCTATCTTGTAAACGAGTCTTTGCAACTCAATGATGTTACTGTGTATAAATAAAGGTTGAATGAATGTGTCCAATTAAAAGACTGTAAGCAAAATTAGTGACCGGATGCTAATTACAATGTGTCGAAAACTTGAGCCAAAGTGACTAAAAATAGGTCAACCTGTAAATTTACCAGTTTAGAAGTTTCACAAAAGTGGTGTGTTTGAACGCAAAGTTCTATGTTAATGGCGCTCCACAGCCCTGCTTGATCCCAGATATACAAAGTATATTCTAGTAGTCGTTATTTCTCTCATTCAGCATTCGATTACCGGTAACTCTTACATTTCTGCTTTAACGCATTTTCAGAGGTTCTACATTTATCCAGTTCTGCTGTAAATGTTTACACACAGACTATGGTCAACCTATTGTAGGTCATTGTTGGAACTCGAGCTGGTTTGACAGCAGGTTCAGCTGAGAGCTTTGTTTACATTGAATGTAGACCCGCATTCAAAACTGCAGTTTATCCGAACATCTACTGGACCAAACTCTTTCAAACTGCGCCATTTGACGCAGTTTGAGATTCCGTACTTTGCAATGAGTACTTTAATGTTACTAACTGTACAAATATGAATCTCCTTAACTACACAGATTATTTTTATGAGAATATCTAAAATGTTTTAAATCAAAATGGATATTTTCCCAGTTATAGTAGCTCTATATCTATAGGATCGCACTTACTTGTCTTGAAGAGCAAACATGACAGCGCTGAAGAAGAAAAAAAAAGACACCAAGCAGAGAATTAACCACTAGTTCATCCAGGGTATTTTAAAAATAAAATTCAAACAACTCACCCAAAATTGCCAACAAACTAGCAGTGTGGCAGTTCATTATACCAGTGCTACAGCTGTATCATTTGCATGTTGGTGTCTGTCTTTTTGTGTGTGTGTGTACGAGTGAGTCAAGGCGAAGAAGTGGTGTTGCACATGTGTTGCAAGCAGATAATGTAATGAGAGCGCAAGTTTGGCTTCATCTGTATGATGTCATACCAGCAAGCCTAAAAACATAAAAAGATTTTAACAGGGAAACTATAAAAAACACTCCATCTATAAAAATTTCATGCAAGTAGTAACAGATTTGTGTTTATTTTATTATGTCTGTTTAAAATGTCTGTATCGATGTGCATACGGTACATTTTAGTTTACATTTAAAACAGTTAAGATACTGTATTGTGCAAGTCAAGCATCCAAGCTTACATAAAACAACAAATTTATTAAACGGATGAAAAAAAGCTGCACTGTAAAAGTTACATTATTACTGGTGGGATATTCTGCCAGTAAAACATCATAGCTTAATTTATTTGTTTTAATTTTAATTTATATGATAATAAAAGCGGTGGTAAGGTGGAGCAGCGGACAGGGTTGCGGCCTCATAGCAAAAAGAGTCAAACGTTTTCCTCCAGTCTGGGACTTTCTGTGTGGAGTTAGCATGTTCTCCCTGTGCATGTGTGGGTTTTCTCTTGTTTTTCTCCCACTGACCAAACAAACATGCATGTCAGGTTCAATGGTAACTCTAAATTGTCCCTAGGTATGAGTTAGAGAGTGGGTGCGTTGTTTGTCTCCATGTGTCACTATGATGGACCTGTCCAAGCAAGGTGTACCCATTTTCTCACACAATGAAGACTAGAGATGGACACCAGCTC
This sequence comes from Garcialebias charrua, assembly GCA_038048925.1. Classification (NCBI taxonomy): domain Eukaryota; kingdom Metazoa; phylum Chordata; class Actinopteri; order Cyprinodontiformes; family Rivulidae; genus Garcialebias; species Garcialebias charrua. The sequence goes on from JBBPBX010006165.1 coordinate 45,546, forward strand.
TCCCGCAGCCCAGAAAAGAAAATTCTGGTAAAGAAAATGGATGGATGATGAGTTCATCAGTGCCCTGACACATGGCGTCCTTCATGCCACTCAAGACGTCCTTCGGTGGATGCAGAAGGCACTCAGGTTACGTTCTTCCGACTTCTCAGCAATGTGGCGTGTTCCTTCACCAAAAAACGCTTATCTGAGCTGCTCTGCAGGAGGAACAAAAAGAACAGGCAAAACTTGACTGAGCACCGACGTCGCAAATAAAATTCTCTAACAGAAGCAAACATAAATTAGTTTGAGTTGCATGTTTATCATCCCTAGGTGATTGATTTGTTTGAACATATAATGGAACTTAAAAATGTGTACCTTTTATACACAAGTGTTTTTTTAATACAAAATATTATTACTTATTAAAGGTCCACTGACATTATTTTTTTTACTATTCATAAAATTGCTCAATATATATATATTTTATCATTTAAATATGTTCGTTTTTGCAAACAAAATGATAAATCACTTTAATTTGGCTTTAAAAGTGATTTTGAACTTCAAGTCGTGTTTAATCATGGGAAATCTGATTACACGCGAACGCACCATCTGTGACGTAGTGAGAGGCAGAGTGCAATTTAAAACCAGACGAATTTATCAATCTATGTGAAGATTTGAGCTATTTGTCTTCATTTTGGGAAGCAGAAAATAGTTTGGGTGATGGAACAAGAAACAACAGGATCTAATTTAGGTCTGATGCTGTATCAGACTTACCTTCATGTCGAGCTGCTCACACCCGCGCACCGTGACAAGCCCAGAGCTCTGCCTCACACTCTGCACACTACGTCACAGATGGTGCGTTCGTGTGTAATCGGATTTCCCATGATTAAACACGGCTTGAAGTTCAAAATCACTTTTAAAGCAAAATTAAAGTGATTTATCATTTTGTTTGCAAAAACGAACATATTTAAATGATAAAATATATATATATTTTGAGCAATTTTATGAAAATTAAAAAAATCATGTCAGTGGGGCTTTAAAGCAATACCTAAATCTGCAACAAATACATATACATGTATATATTTAAACAAATATTGCAACTATCATAAAGAATAGTTTATTTTAAACAAAATCATTCAAATTCAGAGTTCAAAACTGTGTATAACTTGTCTCTTTCTGAACTGTGAGAAACAGTCTTATGACTTGTGTTTTTAGGAACACTGAGTAAGGTGGTGTCTTACCATAACCAGCATGTCTTTTAGTCTCTCAATTGCTTTCTGATTGGCTCGTCCCCTTGAGACATATGAGGTAAGGATGATGCTAAGGACACAGAATGCCACATTTATGTTTCATTTCATATTGATACACCAGCTGATCAATGAGAATTGTTCAAAAAGTGTACATGACTGATCTACTATTAGTCATTTTGAATACTTACATCTCAGTTAATATAAGTGGCAGGGCAAATGCCTCAGATGCCAAGTATCGAAGAACGGACTGGGCTGACTTGGGAAGACTGTTCACACAAACCTCTGTTACGTTAAACGCACTTTCTTCATTTCCAAATGGACCGCAGGACAACCTGGAGCAGGAAGCAGAGCCCTCTTTGTTACTAAACCCTAACCTTAAATAAAAAAGTAAAATAAAATTACGCAATTGTATGCATTCCGTTTTAGATGAAAGTTTGAGAGCAACATGTACCAGTAATGCGTGTGAATAAGAACTACAATAAAATGAAATAAAAACAAAATAGAGAAATGCGTACATGGTTTTGTCTTTAGGGTGGTAGAAGTCAAAGACGAGTGCAGCTGCAGCCATGAAGAGACCAAGTAACAGCATGAAAGAAAACAAAACAGAGGAGTTGGAGGCTCGAAACATCCTCTGCTCTGCTTCACAACATCGCAGGACAATGAACTGAGGAAACAGAAACAGACAAAAACATGAAAAATATTAGGCCTACTTCAAGATTGTAGTACTTTTGATCTTCTTCTTCTTCTTTCGGCTGTTCCCCCTTCAGGGGTCGCCACAGCGAGTCATCCTCCTCCACCTCACTCTGTCCTCTGCATCCTCTGTCCTCACTCCAACTACCTTCATGTCCTCTCTAACTGCATCCATATATCTCCTCTTTGGCCTTCCTCTGTGTCTTTTTCCTGGCAGCTGCATTTCTAACATCCTTCTACCAATATACCCACTGTCCCTCCTCTGGACATGTCCAAACCATCTCAGTCTGGCCTCCCTAACTTTATCTCCCAGTTGTTCAACATGTGCTGTACCTCTGATGATCTCATTCCTGATCTTATCCATCCTTGTCACTCCTAAGGAGAACCTCAGCATCTTCATTTCTGCTACTTCCAGTTCTTTCTCCTGTCTTTTTGTCAATGCCACTGTCTCCAGACCATACAACATAGCTGGTCTCACCACTGTCTTGTAAACTTTTCCTTTGACCTTTGCTGACACCTTTTTGTCACAAATCACTCCTGAAACTTTTCTCCATCCACTCCATCCTGCCTGGACTCTCTTTTTCACCTCTTTACCACATTCCCCATTTTCCTGGACAGTGGACCCCAAGTACTTGAAGTCCTGCACCTTTGTGACCTCTGCTCCTTGTAGCCTCACTGTTCCACCAGCCTCCCTCTCATTCACACACATGTACTCTGTCTTACTACGGCTGACTTTCATTCCTCTTCTTTCAAGTGCATACCTCCACCTCTCCAAGTTCTCTTCCACCTGTTCCCTGTTCTCACCACATATCACAATGTCATCTGCAAACATCATAGTCCATGGGGATTCCTGCCTGACCTCATCTGTTAGTCGGTCCATCACCAGAGCAAACAAGCCGATCCTTGATGCAATCCCACCTCCACCTTGAAGCTATTTGTCACTCCTACAGCACATCACACCACTGTCCTGCTGCGCTCATACATGTCTTGTACCAGTCTAACATACTTCTCTGCCACTCCAGACTTCCTCATGCAATATTAAAACTCCTCCCTCGGCACCCTGTCATATGTGGCAGTTACCGTAGCTTAGCAAAAACACCTGAAACTGAATGTTCTCTCCGTGCATGCGTGGGTTTTCTCCGGGTACTCCAGTTTCCTCCCACAGGCCAAAAACATGCATGTTAGACTGATTGGTAACTCTAAATTGTCCCTAGGTGTGAGTGAGAGAGTGAATGATTATTTGTCTCATTTGTCTTTATGTGTCCCTGTGATGGACTGGAGACCTGTCCAGGGTGTACCCCGCCCCTCGCGCAGTGATTACTGGACATGGGCACCGGCGACCCCTGTGACCCAAAATGGAAGAAGCGGGTAAAAGATAATGGATGGATGGATGACTCAGACACCTTTTTCATGTAGAACGTGAACACCAGGGTGATCACTCCTATCAGAGGCAGCAGAGGGCAGTAATAGACTCCCACCCAGGACACGGTCTGAACATAAACCAGATCCAGCACATTGAACGGGATCAAGAAGCGCTGTTTCCCAGACAACCGAATCAGCAAAGATGTTGGAAACTTCTTCCGCAAAAGCCTGCCAAACAGTAGAAAAACAAGTTAACTGACTTTATAAAAGTATCAGAGATCAAGTTTGTCTTGATTTGCTGTGAATTCAAGTCAGGAGGCACCAAGCAGATGTGTTTTTGTTCAAATCAGCGTGCCATGACTAAAAAAAACACAGAAATGCTGTTAGTTTCATTCAAACCCACTTCCTGGGGTAGTTCAGAAGAAAGGTGCTAAAGAAAGTAGCGAGGAAGTTGAAGATACACAGCTTGTACATCTCTCTGCCGAACTGGTTTTCTCTGCACTGAGAAGTTTGCTGCAGAGAGAAAAAAACAACACAAAAATCAAAACTTCAACAACAATAAAACACAACATTTAAAATGATATGACCAGAATGCGAGTTGTGAATGTTCGAGCAACACCCAATGCTTTTATGAGTCCAGTGTGTGTGAAAAGTTAAAAATCACTCAACTCACATTAAGATTTGATCTGAAGACAGAAACTAAGTAGATCCCCAGGGAAGCCAGTTTCAAGAAGATGCTCCTGAAAAAACAAATAAATGCAAAAACACATTGTGAGTCCTTGCAGCTGGGTTTGTGTTTTTACACAATTGTTCAACATCTTCTTCTTACCTCACAAGTGTTACATTCACTTGCACAGTCAAGGAGTAGTCTTCGAAAGATGAGATCTTGCGGAAGATGTGAGGGAGGACTAGGTTTACCAATGTAATAGTGATTGGAGGAATATACTGAAGGACCAGCTGGACCAACCAGTTGTACTTTTCATTCTAAAGAACACAATTACATGAAAAAAAACTCTTTAACAAATTCATTTATTACATATTAGGGGAAAAATAAATCAAGATCCAATCTTACGTTTTTTAAGGCTTTTCTTGAGAAGAAGATTAGGCAAAATGCTCCTCCAAGCAGAGATATAACAAGTAGGTTGAGGATGAACCTGAGCAGGTAGAGACGCACCTTCTGCCTTAATGTCCTCTGAGCCTTACGCAAGGCGAAGTTCTGCTCCTCCAGGAACAGCTGAGGAACAGATATAGATTTTTAAAAACCCACCTTTACCTTCAGCAATAGACAACAAGTGTACAAACACATTTGACTGAAGGACTTATATGTGTAAATGTCTGTCCGTTCACCTTGAGGTCATTTCTGATGAAGCTGTGCTTGAGAGCAGCAGCTGAAGGATCCTGGATGTTGAAGTCCCAGCCACAGAAGATCTTAAAGCTCACATTCATGCTGTAACTCTTCCCGAGCATCCAGGTGTGCTTATAGCCAACAATTGTCCTGTGAGGGATGAGCAGATGTAAAACACAAAACAACCGATGGCGTCTTTTTTCAGCATTGCATCGCTGACCTGCGGACCACCATGATGAGACTGAGCAGGAAGATGGTGAAGATTCCAGCGAGGTACAACAGAGGTGTGTTCAAACAGGGCAACTTCAGAGAGCCGTGTTTGTAAAAACCAAAAAAGACAGGAGAACGATCCAGAAACCCCTTTTTAAAATAACAGAAGAGACATCTGCATTAAATGACACAAGGACAGTAACATTTAGTGCATATGCACAAAAAAACAACTCCTACCGATCCAAGGAACACGTCTAAAACGGAGTCGTTTTTTTCAAATCTCAGTTCTGTGAAAAAATGGAAAATGACTATTCTTTAGAACTTTAGGGAACACTTATACGCATTTAAGTTTTGCATAATCCCCTCCTTTCTGACTTACCAATGCTCTTCCTATAATATACCGTGGGCCCCAAAATGAAACCCCCGATAAGAACGCAGTGTAGCAGGTTCAAGTAAATCAGATATCTGAGGAAAACAAAGTAGGCCTTCACCCCTACTCCAAACTTCCCTGGAACAAAAGGGGTATGTCAGTCACTAAAACTGTGTAAATGCACAGTAGATTGCATGAAGAGTAAATGTACTTGTGGTATGTGTTACCTTGGATGTGATGGAGTGTGTGTCGCCACAGCAACATGCTGGATACCGCCTCTCTCATGTGAACCCAAACCCTCTTCCTGTTGGTGCTCTGGCTCCGCATACAAGACTCCCAAAACCCAATGTTGCGGATTTGCATCTTCCTCCTTTCCCTAACCAGCGGTATAGTTGTATCAGTGTTATTGCTGTATTATTTGATTATACAGGTAGTCCTCGACTTACGGCGGTCTCGACTTACGACGATTCAACTTTACGAACGTGCTCCCATTGAAAAGCATTGTTCGAGTTACGCCGTTTATGCGCCTTTACACCAGAAAATACGGTACCGAAACAAAACTTAGGGGAGCTTGAAACTTACAGGAGGGAAGGGGGGAGCTGGAAACAAAACTTAAGGGAGCTTGAAACTTACAGGAAGGGGTTTCCACTGACGTGCTCAGTGGAAACTTACAGAGCAGGCAGACATCTGGACGGCGCGTGGAAATACAGGAGGAGCGGAGGACAGCTGAGCTACAAGCTAACATGCTAGCAATGAGCTAACATGCTAACAGACATTGCTGTAAACGCTGTGGACCTCGTGAAGCAAGCTGCAGAGCTCGGAGGTGCACGAGCTAACATGCTAACAGACGGAGGAAGAAATGACCAGCTCCCAGTAAGAAATTAACTATTTTTTTCCTTCATTATGGCTCCTAAATGTATGTGGTTTTTGATAATTATGTAGGGTAATGTGTTAGGATAGGCTAAGTGCTTGGTAAAAATACAGTACTGTACGTATGAGGTGCTTGGATGTATGAGGTGCCCTTTGGATGTATGAGGTGCATGTATGAGGTGCCGTTTGGACGTATTTTCGACTTACGGCGATTTTCGTGTTACGATTACGAACGGGCGTAGGAACGGAACTCGTTCGTAAGTCGGGGACCACCTGTATACTCAAGTTAAACCATCAGTAATACATTTTAAAAAATCACAGTAAACAAACTGAAGCTAACAAAAACCTAATATTACTTCTAAAGGCCATCACCTGCTGCCTATCAATGTCCTGGTTTTAAACTATAAGATCATCTCATGATAAGAGTTGTAGCCATTTGATATATTTGGTAACAGAAAACCTGTGTTGAATCCAACAGTTAATGCTTACCGGTATGTTTTAAACAAAATGTTTCAGTTAGCTCTCAGGTTACGTGCTGGGGATGTGTCTCAGCTACCACACCAAACTTGAGGTCACATGAAACCGGGCACGTATACCTTAGTATGGCTGTACCTCAATAGATTTAACAGATATTGCACTAAAATCTGATATACTGTAGTTGGAGCTGAGCCATACACAACACACACTTTGAGCCTGAACTGTTGCAGTCTCTTTTAAAACAAGATTTCAACATAATTATTTTTCAAAGTTAAAATAAAAGGGCTACAATTCAGTCATTTTTCAATGTACTTGTAAGAAGGTTTTAGTCTAAAACGCATGAAAGGCAACAGGCGATATAACTTCTTTAAACAATTGCCAGGAATTTCAAACATTTTATTGATGAATGAAAATTTTAATGTTTTTTTAATGTATTTTTTTACATTTCTAGCATTAGACCTTTAGGTGGTTTGCTAATTGGTGCTTTTTATTTGTAATTTATATTCTTCATACCAGTTCTTTGGGTTATATGTGGTCCTAAAATACTGAGTGGCAGTGCTTTTTACTCCTAAAAGTCAAAGTTTTAGATAAAAAAAACGTGTGTGGTAGAGTTTCTCACATGGCTTCTCTCTTCCCTTGCATACACATAGCCAGGTTTCTGAGTGGCTGTAAGGATGTCTTGTCTCTGGGTCTCCTGGACACGAAGCTGTGGCTGAAGTCCTCCACAGACCCCAGAGCACACTTTTGGGCCTCATCCAGAGTACCATGTCTGTTCTGCTCAGGCCGAGTAGCCTGAACACTGGGCAGCAGGTCAAATATCTCTGTCTGATAGTACTCATATGAGTCTGAGGACAGTGTGGACTGAGTGCTTTCATCTGCAGTAAAAACAAAAGGCATTTTTACAACATGTTGGCTTACATTCCAGTAGACATCATCTTGAGATTGGTTAGCTAACTAGCACTAATGCTATTTCAGGAATTTAGACTTAATGTCTAGTGAAAACTAAAGTTGTTCGCAAAACCAACCAGGTTATTACACCTGGACTTGTTGCATTCTAAAGCAAAGGTCCAGTCAGGCCCACCGTGGCCAAATTCTGGCTTAAAATGATGGATTCTGAAGAATCATGAAAAAACAAATTTCAGTCCCACTGGTTAAAACCTTTTGATACAGTAAAGCTACGATCAACAGCTTTAACTCCACAGTTTTTAGAGTGTATGATGCTTTAGATGAGGTGGACAGAATAATACCATACCATTTACCATACCATTTTATTTATAAAGCACTTTAAACAGGAACAAGTCCACCAAAGTGCTGGACAAACAAACACGCAACAGGCAACACATACAATGAAGTACAACACGAAAAACATAAAAACATTGCAGATCATAAATCAAACGATCCAGTACACATCAGCTGGCATTGAAAGCAATGGAGTAGTAGTGAGTTTTTAATCGGGATTTGAAAACCGAGAGGGAGGGGTCCTAAATAATAATAATAATTGTTTTTCAAACTAGGATTGGTCATAAGACCTTCTCCAAACAACTTGGATTCTATTATTTGTTCTATTATTTGACAAAAAAAAACATTCAATTCATGAATTTTCTAATCAAGTTTAATCCAACACACTGCAAAACTTGTAAAACAATGTCTTTTGACACATTAAATCAAAGTTCAATGCCAATTCAATTTAGTTTATTTATATAGTGCTGCTAGCACAACAGAAGTCTTCTCAGGGCACTGAACAGAAACATCCATATATAAAAATAATAATTTAAGACTTTATCTGAGGAGCAGACTGCTTTGAATTTAACTCCATCACAGAACTCTCATCTTGAGCAAGCATGAAGCGACAGTGGAAAGGAAAAACTCTCTCATGAGGAAGAAACCTTAGCAGAACCAGGCTCAGGACAAACAGCCATCTGCTGCGACCGGCTGGGTTTGGTAGGAACAGATACACAATGGCAGGTCACAAATCACATGTTAAAGGGGACCAAAGATGCAAAATTCACTTTTTAATGTTTTTTTTACTCTACTTTGGGTATTTACTTCTTAAAAAAACAGTCCTAGGGCCAAAGAAATGCACCCAGTGGTATATTTACTCTAAGTAGATTTATTTTTCAGGGATATAAATGTCTCGTTTTCAAATCCTGCGGTTTGTGACGTCACAAGCCACAGCCACAACCCACCCCAAACCTGAGTCCAGCCCCTCACCTAGCAACCCCTGGTGCGGCTCAACCCACTTCAGTATAAAAGACGTGACGGTTGTTTTTCCTGATTTCATCTCATCTTTTGTTTAAATGTTCTTAATTTCATGTGTACAGCACTTTGTTGCAGCTGTGGTTGTTTTAAATGGCTTTATAAATAAAGTATAATTGTTATTTTTACGTTTTAGTTCAATTTTTAGCGTATTAGCGATCGCTCCCAACGAGCAGCCGGCAGACATAAAACGAGCAGATCACCGCTGCCTGACCATGCAACGAGCGGAGCAAAGCGGGCGGGGATTGGACATGCCGGCGAAGGGACCATCTGCCGCCGGGAGCTGCTAGCTTTTGAGGACCGTGCTCCGATCAGAGGTTGCCTCATACGGATAAATTATCTGGAAACACTCGGTGAACTTTGTGTATGTGTCTGCGATCGCTCCCAAAGCGCCGCATGCAACGAGCGGAGCTAAGCGGAGCTAAGCGGAGCTAAGCGGGCGGAGGAGGAACGAGCTAACATTAGCCTCGGATTCGGGTGGGCTAATGCTAACAGGTGCAGCAAATGGTGGCGCGCGCATACGGCTTTCGGTAAGTTATCTTAAGCTAGCACTAGCCATTTCTAAAGTGCATGAAATGCTAACGTAAACCCTTTGAGAGAGAGAGAGAGAGAGAGAGTCTTTATTGTCATTTGCACCGCATGTGGTACATGAGATGAAAACGAGATTATGTACACGAGGTCCCAGTTACATCCAACAACAAATGAAAGAGAAAAACAGTAATAACATCGAGAACTAACTAAGAAAAACATCAACTAGTAATACACTAAGCCTAATATAGTGGGAATAAACAGCAGCACGAACATGAGTTTGTATGAGCAGATGGTCACAGATGAACACAGATGAACACAGCAACAAGAAAACATATCAGCATCAGCATGATGTGATATTTTGCAGTGTTTATTTTAATTTTATTTTTATTTATTCATGAGTCTAACAGCCTCAGGGTAGAAGCTGTTCCTCAGTCTAGTGGTTCTACACTTGATGCTCCTCAACCTCCGTCCTGAGGGGAGTGGGGCAAAGAGTGAGTGTGCTGGATGAGTGAGGTCTTTCATGATACAGGTGGCTCTTTTCCTGCATCTAGAGGTGTAAATGTCTGTGATGGTGGGGAGACTGACTCCAACAGACTTCTGTGCAGCCTTCACCACTCTCTGTAGAGCTTTCCTCTCTTCAACTGTGCAGCCTCCATGCCACACGTTGATGCTGGAGCACAGGATGCTCTCCACTGCACACCTGTAGAAGGAGGTGAGAACTGGGCTGCTCAGACCAGCTCGTCTCAGCCGTCTGAGGAAGTAGAGTCTCTGATGACCTTTCTTGATCAGGCTGGTGGTGTTGTTGCTCCAGCTGAGGTTATCATTCATGTGTACACCCAAGTATTTGTAGCTGGAGACCACTTCCACTGCAGACCCACCTATTATCAGTGGGGCATGGGTGTGTTTGTTCCTTCTGAAGTCCACAATCATCTCCTTTGTCTTCTTCACATTCATGTGAAGATTATTCTCTTTGCACCAGCTCTCCAGGTGTTCCACCTCCTGTCTGTAGCTGGACTCATCATTGTTTGTGATGCATCCCACCACCGCTGTATCATCTGCAAACTTAACAATATGACAGCCTGGAAGTGTGGCTGTACAATCATATGTGAGCAGAGTGAACAGAAGGGGGCTCAGCACACATCCCTGAGGAGAGCCAGTGCTGAGGGTTATGGTGGAGGAGGAGAAGTTGTGGATCTTCACGGACTGTGGTCTGTCTGTTAAGAAGTCTAGTATCCAGTTACAAATAGAGGGGCTTAGTCCAAGTGTAGATAGTTTGTCTATCAGAGTTTGGGGGATCATGGTGTTGAAGGCAGATGTGAAGTCCACAAAGAGCAGACGCACGTATGAGTCTTTCTGATCCAGGTGGGTGAGAGCAGTGTGGACCACGGAAGAAATGGCGTCCTCTGTTGATCGGTTCTCACGGTATGCGTATTGATGAGGGTCCTCATTGATGTTGACGGTTGCCTTGATGTGGGACATGACCAGTTTCTCAAAACATTTAGCGACTATCGGGGTGAGGGCCACCGGTCTATAGTCATTCAGACCAGTCACTGTGGAGCTCTTTGGGACTGGGATGATGGTCGCGGTCTTCAGGCAGGTGGGAACTGACTCCAGTGCAAGTGAGGTGGTGAAGATGTCAGCCAGCACCTCACAGAGCTGGTCCGCACATTCCTTCAGAACTTTCCCTGGGATGTTGTCTGGTCCGGTTGCTTTATGAGGATTAATCTTTCTGAGACTGCCTCTCACTTCTGCTGCGGACACCCTGAGATGCTCTTCATCTGGTGATGAGGTGAGTCTGGTGCTAGCAGGTCTGTTTGGATCATCAAAACGTGCATAAAACTTATTGAGGGCATCAGGCAGAGATGGGTCCCTGGGGCATTGTTTGTTTTTGCCTTTGTAATCTGTTATGCATTTAATACCCTTCCACATGCTCCGTGGGTCTTGTGAGGTGAACTGTCCCTCGATCCTCTGTGCATACGTGGCCTTGGCCTTCTTAATGCCATCCTTCAGTTCATTCCTGCTCTTTCTCAGTTCCACTTTATCTCCTGACTTGAATGCAGTGTCTCTGGCTGCTAGCAAGGCGTGAACTTCTTTATTTAACCAGGGTTTCCGGTTCGGGTAGGATTTCACATATTTTTTTATGGATACATTTTCAGAGCATGTACTGATGTAACCCAGGACTGAGGAAGCGTACAGTTCCATGTCCACTGAACTACCATCAGTGGCTGCTTCTCTGAAAACAGACCAGTTTGTCCTCTCAAAACAGTCTCTCAACATGGGGGAACTATCTTGAGGCCAGATTGTTATTTCTCTTTGTTCCGGCTTTGAGCGCCTGAGTGGAGGGAGTTCTCTTGGGGCCAGAATCAGAGAGTCGTGGTCGGAAGATCCGAGCGCTGGGCGTGTCTTCGCCGTGTATGCCCCCTTTACATTTGTGAAGACTTGGTCGAGTATTTTATCTCCTCCTCCTTTATCTCTTTGGAGGGCGGAGTTAATGTAAACAGATTTTTGAAGGGCGTGGCTTTCAGAGCTCATTATCATAAACCGGTCGTTCTGAACGGAAATGAGAAAAGGCAGAACTAGAAAGGGGATATTTTATTATCTAAGAGTTATTTTGTGTATTAAATTGAATGAACATGGTCTGGATAGCCCACAGACATACCATAAAAATTTATAAAACCAATATTTGGTCCCCTTTAAGTGAGAAATAATATTAAATGAAAACTATAAAAAAAAAAATTTAAATTAAGAAAAAGTTGATCCATAATGCATGCACTGCAGCACATTTCAGGTAAACCAAATACAGCATATTAGCACAAACACCTCAATAACTATGAAGCACGGCAGTGGAGGGCTAATGATTTTTGTTTTGCAGCCACAAAATCAGGACACCTTACAGAAACTGAGCCAAGCACAAAGTTAACCGTAAAACAAGAAAGTGACAGCATCTGACTGACAGCTAACGTGGCTAAAATTGAGACAAGTAGAGCACTGGCTCCCAAATATACCATAGTGAATGAACAAGAGATTTGTAAACCAGTCTATTGCTTATGTACAAACTTTGGTAATTTTATAAAGTAAAAAATATAGTTTGGGGTTGGATTTTAAACTGTTTCTGCATGTGCCTTATTTTTCAATCGACGAACATGCCACATGTTGCTTATTGGAGGTTACAGTTGCATAATTTCAAGACATGGTAAGAACCAGAAAAATATTGTGTATCAAACAAAAATCATTATAAATGAAATAGGGTTTACTTCTGTTTTTACCATAACTTTTATTTGTAGCACGTTAGACACAAACCACCAGCCTGACAGACAGTGCGCAATGGTCTTTTGTAGCAGTTACCATATTTATTTCAGGTCATCCCACATATGAAAAAAAATATATATTACCTGACATGAGTCTCGTGAAGTTCACACTTCTCTGGTCCTCCATTTCACCTTACAATTCCTTTTTAATAAAACAACATTTAAAAAAATCTAGGCTCTTTACCAACATGTATCTCAACTTAAGCTGCAACCCAAAGTCCTGAAAAAGAATTTACTTCCTCAATCTGCACCAGAATTTTCTGTTTCACACTTGCGTCATGCAGATGCAAACCTCTGAAAGGCCAATCGTTTTCCACTTGTTGGTGCAGCTCATTCTACTGAAGGTGGTGCAGGTCTCACATCTGTCCACACTGAGGCTGCATTTGACAGATCTCAGGAAATCACATGACAGGAAGCAGAATCAAACTTACAACATGACAAGAAAGTCACACACATGCACATAGTGGACTAATAAACACAGAGAGGTTTTGAAGAACATAATGAAATGCGGACAACACCAGCCCCCTTATACTTCATCACCAAAAGCAAAAGGCTGATGGAGTTTTTGCCTGTGTCCCAGCGTGTTCATTGACCAGTGGATAGATTTTAATTGAACCTACAGAAACTTGCAGGATATGTAAGATGATCCACAACGCTTTAACATTTGGATTCAACCCCCATTCAACATGGCTGCCCCACAGCTAATCAACATTAGTAAACGGAAAAATGGTTATAACAATAAACAAAATAAAGCTTTTGTTTCAAATTCAATTATTTACTGTCTTTATATCTCTGACATCAAAGTGCTTCTTCCCATCTGGGTCAAATATTGAGAATAATGTAGACTAAGTGCCGTCATAATAATGGGCTTTTTCAGTTATGTGGAAAGACACTTCTGTGTCTACTCAGGAAAATGTTTCACCATTAGCAACAGATCGTGGCCGGAAAGCTCTTTACACCTACTCAGTCTGCCACAAAGACATCTGAGGCTTCCAGTCAGTACGTTTTACCAGGAAACATTCATTACTGCTATTTCAATCCAGTTAGTTTCAGTTCTACACAAACTTTAATTTTGTAGCTAATTTTCATCAACACACAAATATAAAATAAAATATATAAAATAAAATATATAAAATATAAATAAACTGAATGAATAAACAAGGAATTACAAAAGTGCTAAGATTTAGAAGAGAGGATTATGTTAAGAGAAGCATTTTAATATTGACATTTTTTCAAGGTTAACCCAAAGCATACACTGATTACTGGTAGTGGAAGTTTTATGGTTACACACTTACTGCACTAAAAAAATGTACAGTATTTCATTCATTTTTAGTGCAAGTTAATCATTAGACAACTTCTCCATCTCTTTCACTTTGAAGAACTGATGCATTAGTCTTTGATTTTTTTTTAACCTAATTTTGAATAATCGCTATGAAGAGAGAAAACGGTATTCCTTTAACAATTTTATAGTCAAATCTCTCATTCACATTCAAATGTGCCAAAATCGGTCAGTGCAAAACCTCTTTCAAGTGGGAATATCTTTGAGCCTTTGACTTTGCTGAAGACAATTTAATACCGTACAACACATTTCAAGCAGCTGAGAAATATTCCTCTTTGAGAAAAATAAATGTGATATATAAATAAAGGGTTTTGATTGGCAAGTAAACAAAAACTGAAATAAATTTTCTGCAATATGACTGTTTATGTACAGGTATTTAATTTATATCTCCTGCTGTAGAAAGCTGAAGGAGCACAATGTTTACTTGTAAAAAGTTAACTCTGACTTTTGGAGTCAACCTTGTTTGTCTGTTAGCAAAATATCTCATAAACCACTGGATGGCTTATAATGAAATATTCAGAAGGTAAGTGGATACAACAACTGTTTTACTTTTAGAGGCAAGTAAATTCAAGATGTTAACCAATACAAAACAAGAATAAAAATAGCTACAACTCTGTCATTTATAGATATTGACCTAGAATGTGGTGTGGTAGTAGTTGAGATTCACTCACAACACATACTCATACTCATATATCACACATACTCAATCTCACGCAATGAGATTTACCTGACTAAATAAAGGTTGAATGAAAAAATATGTTTTTAAAAGTTTTTTCCAAAACTCTGTCATTACCAAATATTATCTTAGTTTAACAGAGGCGGGCGATATGCATCCCTTCAAAGAATGTTAAAGTACAGGTAGTCCTCGACTTACGACGGTCTCAAGTTACGACGTTTCGCGGTTACGACACATCTCCCATAAAAAAATAATTAAATTAAAAAAAAATTTTTTTGAAAAATGTATTTTGAAAAGCCGAGTTACGCAGTTTCCAGTTTTACTAGCTGCGGAGGCTACAGCTGCCCTGTACTCTAAAAAAAACTAAGTCTGGTCCTCTGGACATTCAAAAAAACAAAACAAAACTTGTTGGAGCAAGCTGGACCAGCAGAAACAGGCAGCAACTGTGGAAAAGTAGCCGTTTTATGGATGGAGGTTTTACGACGTAAACGCAATACAGAATACGGAGGATGGACGGAGGAATGGCTTCACCAGCATACCAGTAGGTTATTAACTCTTTTTCCTTCATTATGGCTCCCAAATGTATGTGTGTTTTGATAATTATGTAGGGTACTGTGTTAGGATAGGCTAAGTACAAAATACAGTACTGTACGTATAAGGTAAATATTTACATACCGGTATGTTCCGACTTACGTCGAAATTCGGGTTAAGACACAGCGTAGGAACGGATATATAAATACAGGTAGTCCTTGACTCATGACGGTCTCAAGGTACGACGTTTCGCGGTTACGACGCATCTCCCATTAAAAAAATTTTTTTTGAAATTTTATTTTGAAAAGCCAAGTTACGCAGTTTTCGGTTTTACTAGCTGCGGAGGCTACAGCTGCCCTGTACTCTCTTAAAAAGCTAAGTCTGGTCCTCTGGACATTCAAAAAAACAAAACAAAACTGTTCACAACTTACTGTTACTGTGTGTACTGTGAACGCGGTTTTACGTCATAAACGAATGGAGAATACGGAGGAGGGACGGAGGAAATGGCTTCACCAGCTCCCAGTAGGAAATTAACTCTTTTTTCCCTTCATTATAGCTCCCAAATGTATGTGCTTTTTTATAATTATGTAGGGTATTGTGTTGGGATAGGCTAAGTGCTTGGTAAAATACAGTACAATATTGTACGTATAAGGTGCAGTTTGTACGTATGTTCCGACTTACGTCAAAATTCGGTTTACTAAGCTACGTAGGAACGGATCTCCGTCGTCGTCACGATTTGGTTCCGGTGGAGTACGCAGACCCAGAGTGCAGGCAGACCAGGACTCAGAGACGAATAGTGTAAAAAATAATAAACACTTT
Source organism: Garcialebias charrua (assembly GCA_038048925.1). Taxonomy (NCBI): domain Eukaryota; kingdom Metazoa; phylum Chordata; class Actinopteri; order Cyprinodontiformes; family Rivulidae; genus Garcialebias; species Garcialebias charrua. The sequence goes on from JBBPBX010006165.1 coordinate 61,556, forward strand.
AATAAAGAAAACGAAAAGCTGACGATGCAGCCACTTACAAAACAATGTGGAAGTGATGAATGACTCCTCCAGACATCAGGTAGAAATGACTATGACCCGGCGAGGAACAAATTAAATGAGAGGGCTTTTATACTATGAGGGAGAGTGAGTAAATCAGTGCCGCTTGGCAGGTGGCTGATGACAACAGGTGAAAGCGATTATGGATGCAGACTGGAACTGAGGAGTGAATGAAAACAGAAAAAAGTATGGCAGGCGCAGAGCCTGACAGAACCCCCCCTCAAGGATGGCACCCGACACCCGCAAGATGGGCCCCACACAAGAACAAGGGCGGGCGGAGGGAGGCAACAGGCAGGACAGCGGGCCAACAACAGCCGCGGATCCGGAGGACGTCCAGGAGGTCGCCTATCACCATCAGCCAGATCCGGAGGACGTCCAGGAGGTTGCCCATGACCATGAGCCAGATCCGGAGGACGTCCAGGAGGTCACTCATCACCCTCAGCCAGATCCGGGGGACGTCCAGGAGGTCGTCCATCGTGCGGCGATACGTCAGGCGGGCGACCAGAGTATCATCCAGCAACGGCAGGAAACACAACCCCAAGGTCAGGGATGTCGTCGGCTGGAACACCACCGTCGCCGTCAGCCGGAACACTTTCTTCGTCGGCCAGTAAACCTCTCTCGTCGGCCGGTAAACCCCTCTCGTCGGCCGGTAAACCTCTCTCGTCGGCCGGTAAACCTCTCTCGTCGGCCGGTAAACCTCTCTCGTCGGCCGGTAAACCTCTCTCGTCGGCCGGTAAACCTCTCTCGTCGGCCGGTAAACCTCTCTCGTCGGCCGGTAAACCTCTCACGTCGGCCGGTAAACCTCTCACGCCGGCCGGTAAACCTCTCACGTCGGCCGGTAAACCTCTCACGTCGGCCGGTAAACCTCTCACGTCGGCCGGTAAACCTCTCACGTCGGCCGGTAAACCTCTCACGTCGGCCGGTAAACCTCTCACGTCGGCCGGTAAACCTCTCACGTCGGCCGGTAAACCTCTCACGTCGGCCGGAACACTGTCTTCGTCGTCGGGCGCCGAGGCGGGCGATGAGACGTTGTCGGGCACCGAGGCGGGCGATGAGACGTTGTCGGGCACCGAGGCGGGCGATGAGACGTTGCTAGGCGCCGAGACAGGCGATGAGAAGACATCAGCTTCGTCAAGCAACGGGACGTCGTCTGCTTCGTCGAGCGGCGGGACGTCGTCTGCTTCGTCGAGCGGCGGGACGTCGTCTGCTTCGTCGAGCGGCGGGACGTCGTCTGCTTCGTCGAGCGGCGGGACGTCGTCTGCTTCGTCGAGCGGCGGGACGTCGTCTGCTTCGTCGAGCGGCGGGACGTTGTCTGTTGCGCTAGGACCCTCGTCGCCGGAACCCTCTGAGACGTCGTTGGGACCCTCTTCGTCGAGACCCTCTGTCGAAGATGTGGCGTCTGTGGCGCTGGGACCCTCTTCATCGAGACCCTCTGAGACGTCGTTGGGGACCTCTTCGTCGGGACCCTCTGTCGAGGACGAGGCGTCTGCGGCGCTGGGACCCTCGTCGTCGGGACCCTCGTCGTTGGAACCCTCTGAGACGTCGTTGGGGACCTCTTCATCAGGACCCTCCGAGACGTCGTTAGGGCCCTCTTCCTCGGGACCCTCTGAGACGTCGTTGGAGCCCTCTTCGTCGGGACCCTCTGAGACATTGTTGGGGCCCTCTTCATCGGAACCCTCTGAGACGTCTTCGGGTGGCGAAGAGGAGCCTACAGCCGACGAGGCCGGCGTGGGGTCTGCAGCAGACGAGTCCGGCGTGGGGTTTGCAGCCGACGAGTCGTGGTCTGCAATTGATGATTCTGTGTCTTCTGCGGCTGGCCCCAGATCTCCAGCGGCAGGGAGGACCTCAGCAGGAACGAGGACCCCTGGTGTAGTAGGGACCTCTGAAGAAGAGATGAGGACCTCCGGTTGGATGAGGACAACTGATGGAGCAGTGAGGACCTCAGGACCCAGGACCACCTCGGGGACAGTGTCTGTGGAGAGAAAAAGCAACACTGCTTCAGATGGACCCGGTCGGTCGGTAACTGGCACAGGTCTTAGTCGGGGCACTAGCATGGGAGCTAGGTCTGGTGCAACTGGATCTGAGGAGCTGAGAGTTGCAGCATCTGGTGAACTCAGCTGTGAAGCAGATGGTGTGCGGTGAGGCCCCCTAGGCTGAGCAGCAGGAGTGGAACCAGTCCAAGAGGCGCTGGCATGTGAAGCTGCTGCTGAGCTGCCAGGTGAGAAGGTGCTGGCAGTCGAAGCTGCTGCTGAGCTCAGAGGTTCAGCTGTGGATGGAGAACTGAGAGCTGCAGCTGTCTGTGAGCTCTGACGTTCAGCTGTTGGTGAACTCAGACGTTCAGCTTCTGGTGGGCTCAGAGGAGAATTTGATGAAGATGGGAAGCTGTGATCAGCAGGTGGTGAGTTGAGAGGCGGACCTGGCTGAACGCGAGCGAGCAGCAATGAACGTGACACACAGCTCTCCTTCCACGCCTGCTCGAACAGCTGCCACGCCCCCGGCGAGTCGTCTTCGTTGTCAGCTCCAGTGTATGAGGAAATTATTTCCTCTGCAGCGATCAATCTGCTCCACCAATCACTGGAGCTGCCGACGTCCTCTCCCCTCACGGCAGGTGCGCAGGAGCGTGTGACTTCCACGCTCCTAGCAACAGGAACGCATGGGCGCATAGCCACCTCCGTCAGCACCAGTCTCCCCTCAGTCCTGTCAGAAACGCTGTCAGCCCGCCCGGCACATGGGCTGACACACGCCCCCCCCCCTTTGAAAATTTCCCCGGCTTTTCTGACAGCCGGCATGGAGAGTTTGACGGTGGGCGGGGCTGGAACCCGGAAATGTCCACTCGTTCAGTCCTGCGGCGATGTGGACTGAGAGCCGGTACCGGATCCGTCCAAAACCCCTCTGGTTCTGAGTCCTCGTCCGAGTCGGACCACATCGATCGGAGTGTTGGAACAGAGGGGGGAGACGGCCAAAGAGCTGCGCGGCCGCCTCTGAGCTTCCTCCGTTCTTCCTCTTTGACCAGAAGCGGAGATGAGAGGATCTCCACCTCCGGGCTTGGTCCCTCCAGCCGGCTTCTGCACGAAACCCGTCCATGTGAATCACGGTCGGCTCGTCCTGACCTGGGGCCGCGTCCGTCAGTCGCTGAGCGGGTCTGCTGTTCCGCCTACGGGTCTTGCGATTTCGTGGCCGGGTCATACTGTCACGATTTGGTTCCGGTGGAGTACGCAGACCCAGAGTGCAGGCAGAACAGGACTCAGAGATGAACAGTGTAAAAATAATAAACATTTTAATAAAGAAAACAAAAAAGCTGACGATGCAACCACTTACAAAACAATGTGGAAGTGATGAATGACTCCTTCAGACATCAGGTAGAAATGACTATGACCCGGCGAGGAACAAATGAAATGAGAGGGCTTTTATACTATGAGGGAGAGCGAGTAAATCAGTGCTGCTTGGCTAGGTGGCTGATACCAACAGGTGAAAGTGATTAGGGACGCAGACTGGAACTGAGGAGTGAGTGAAAACAGAAAAAAGTATGACAGGCGCAGAGCCTGACAGTCGTAAGTCGAGGACTACCTGTATTTAATTAGTTCATTTATTTAACTATGTATTTACTTGCTTGCCTTGTCACTTTAGTTTTTTTGAAAAAAAAAAAGGTAAGGTGGCCACTTAAAGCCTTTAAAAAACGTCTGACGTTACAGCTAAATGTATTTGTTCAAGTTATTTCATCCTTCAGACTCACCATTTATAGGTCATGTAACCACAGTATTTCTCATGTTTCATACTTGTCTTCTTAAATTCAACTCTGCTAGCATAGCAATTAGCAAAACCTAGGCAACTGGGACTGAACCAAAAACACCAAATCTGCAGGGGTAACCTCAATGTTACATCTATGCCGTTAAAAGTTCATTTTAAAAATTAGCAATTTATTTCAAAATTAAATAAATACGGATACATTTCTAAACATGCGTAAAATATTTACAGCGTAATTTTGATTATGTGTGTATAAAGAACAAACGTGACAATGGTTTCTTCCAGAGCCGTATATATAGAGAGTTCTGACACTCTTTGAAGTCACCAACTGGCAGTCAATCGTTCCAAACAACGGCCATGGAAACCTTGTGGAGCTGCGCCCTCTGGCGGCAACGGAGCGCTACTGCAGGCAGAGTCAGACTGTTAAACAGAGCATGGAACAAATCGCCCCCCTCCATGACCCACGTGACTTCCGCATTCCATTCTTACAACGGATCTCTATGGAAGTGTCGCAACTCTCACTTTATATTATATATATTTTAAATTATGGTAACAACAATCTCATCCTGATGGCAAAATTTTTTATTCACAAAAGTCGTTTCTTGAAAACTTCTCCCTTATTTTGCATTTTTCTAAATGAAGTAAATATATTTAAGAATGTACTTAAACGCTGCAGACTCCCTAAAGCACAGTCATTATACAAATATATTAATAGCTTATCATAAAACTTGAAACTCCTCTTGCACACGCAATTTAATTTTGTACTATGTTTCTCAAATTGTTCTCTTTTTTTTATGCTGCTGTTTAGAACTTTATTAATAATTTTCTGCTTAGTTTAATTGCCTTTTCAACTTTTATTGTTTGTATATTATATGCCTTGTTATACTGTTTGTATTAATGTATTTTGTTTTTTGATTCAATAAAAAAAAATAAAAAAAAAACTCTCACTTTATATGGCTCTGGTTTCTTCCATCAGCTCTGCCGGCCCGGGAGCGACTCAGACAAAAAAGACAAAAAAGACGGACGAGTTTGTCAAGTTACGGAGCAGCAAAGAAATTTGAACTTTTGTTCCAACTGCTGCGTTGATTATTTTGAAACCACCTGTTGATTCACAGACCAACAGGACAGTTGTTATCCCTCAACAGGTAAACTTTTGTCATTTTAATCAAACTTAGAGAGCCATTTGTTCGCCTGTCGCCGACTTAATGTTGAGCCTTTTATCAAGTCAACAAACTGGAACAGAAGCGTAAATAGAGTTTTTAAGGACGCGGGCTGTGAGGTTTGCACTTTGCTCTGAAAGCAGTTTTTTTAAAGCGATGTTAAAGATTCCCAGTCTCGGTTGAATGAGTTTGTCTAGTGTACAATATTCAATGGCAGTTTTTGGCTAACTGAAGCAATTACAGCGTTATTGTCCGTGTGCATTCCAGGTTGTTTAATCTTAACAATAGGTTTTTGTCCTTATTACTCCCATCATTATTCGCCCTCTTATCTTTTTTTTCTTTTAACCCCCCCCCCCCAAAAAAAAAACCTCAACTTCGTCCTATCTATAGTCTTAGTCTCTATTTTTTTATTTAACTCTTAATTCCCACATCAAACTGTGATTGCACAGTTTAAATAGGAGTATTGGAATATTTATTTTTATGTTGACCACACCTTTGTGCTTCCCACTCCCCTCCAGTGATTGCTGGTTCTTTGATTTTTATTATACTGTTTTCATTGTTGCGCTTTCCCTTAAAGATTAAAACCCTGGAAGGATTGTTCATGTATTATCTTTTCATTTTCTTTAAAAAAAAAAAGTGTTTTCGTTCCCTATTAAACCCTAAACTCACATAGAAATTATCGGTATTCTTGGTGACCTGGACATTTTTTCCCCCAGCTTGTTACATTTGGCAGCAGAACAGCTCAGTTCTGACCCACTCTCAAGCTCTTTTGTCCCACTCCAACAATATTCTTCCCTGGTTGTCCACTCTCAGATGACAGTGATATTACTGAACTTTTTTATTAGCAATACAAGGAATAAGATCTTCCCTGGTTGTCCACTCTCAGATGACAGTGATATTACTGAACTTTTTTATTAGCAATACAAGGAATAAGACTGAGTTGTCTTGGTAAATACTGTATTTTATCCAGCAAACTCCAGTGGCCTATTCTTTTAGTTCTTAAGTTTGGACAAAAACAGATGGCATTGGAAATAAACACACACAAAATGTAACCTGATCTTCTTGGAAACCTCTGGAAAAGAGAGATGCATGTTTGAGAGAGCAATAAAGAACATATTTGTGCAGAAAATGGATGTAAGCATGGCTGGAAGGAACATGCAACACATGAATGGTGATAAAGAGGCATCTTTTTAAATTATTCAGTCATTCATTCAGTGTGCTGGTTGATCCTCAGAGCTCCAGCAAACCTACTGCAAAGATTAAACTCACTCAGAAACAGGAAGACGCCTGACGCAAGAAATGGGTCACTGTCTTATTTTATGTTCATGATGCATTTGAGTATGAGTAGGAATGAAACCAAGTGCTTGTTTCTCATGCAGCTCATCAAACAAGTTATGACTTGTTGCATGACTTTTTAAAACCTTTGCAGTGTCTGCAGATTACAAATGCAGCAAAAAAAGAAAAATACAAATAGTGTACGTGTATCCATCGCATGTATGCACAACTACTGTTTTAATTATGATCTTGGTCTGGATTACTTATATACAGTACTGGATTCATGTAGAGCCACACAGCATTTATTTTTGTGTGCCAAAGTGTATAAAACCCTCAAACCTTTAAGGTTCAGTTTTTGTCTTTTTGGAGGATGCAATCCTCTTAGAAGCAGCGTCATGTTTATGAGCTACAGTTTCTGAAGTTTTTACATGTAAACAGGAAGGGATCTGACATTTGACATCTCTGACATGGAAGTTGCCTGCTAAGTGGTTCTGTCAGTTGTTCGTCTTTTAGAAGTTGCTTGATTTTAGTGAAAAGTCTGATTCCTGCTCAGTGTAAGTAATGGGTTTTACTTTGGTAGTATTTGTAATTTATCTGTATTCTATGAATTTATTTGTATTCCATCTATCTGTAAATTAACAGTTTTAACCAGTTTTTTAATGAATTAATCACCGTTAAATAATATTTTTGGGAATTGTAGTCAACAAGCTAATCAAGCCTAATGTAGTTTGAGGTTAATGACTGGCTATTCTAGAGTCATGTGTATTGAAAGCATGGCATCTTGAGAAAAACCCTTGTAAGACTACATTATGTCCAATACTGTATTTATAAAAACCTTAACACCTCAGTGTTAAGAGAAATCACATACTGTACAAACTAAATTGTAAAAACAGTCACGTCATCTATCTTTCTCACTACCTAAGAAATAAAACGGTCAATGTTTCATCCCATTATGAGGAAAGACTTGTTTATATACCGTACTGTATTACCGGTATTTTATATTTCTAGAGATAACTTTGTATTTTTTTTTATATATATATAACAATCTCATTATCCTTTCTGTCTCTTTTTGGTATAACTATTTGAAAATGTGTTTGTATCCTTTCTGTCTCTTTTTGGTATTACTACTGTATTTGAAAATGTGTGTGTCATAACAAGGGCTGGATTGTTTGATAAAGTTGTTTTTAAATTCACCTAAAATGTTTAATTCAAATATGTGACACTCTCAGATGGATTCACAATAAATCATTCTGTTGACCATAAATATTCATTTGACTGGTCTGGCTCTGACTCTCAGCTTCTTCACAAAGAAGGCCTCATAAGTCTGAACAAAGTGACGTTATCGCTCATCACAAGCATACCTCATCAGTCATTGTCAGCTCATGCTATTTGTAAAGCTCGCTGAATATTGTACTTTTTAAGTGTAAAACGATAAATAATTTCCAATGTGGGGACACTACACAATTTCTATCACTATTTTTGTTGCAAATGAATGCAAAATGTAAAGAGAACACAGGACTTTAAAACAAAAACTAAATGTAATGCATTCAGTTTCCAGTTATCTGTGGTTAGAATTAGTCGAGGACAAGCAGGAGCTTGTCAATAGTTTTGGATTATAATAAAGTCTTGTGGCATTCCAACCCC
>JBBPBX010006166.1:0-16965 GCA_038048925.1 Garcialebias charrua
TACATATATATATATATATATATATATATATACATATATATATATATATATATACATACTAGGGCTGGACGATATGGCCAAAATTTTTATCACGATATAGTTCTTAATTTCGGTCGATATCGATATAATTCGATATCGATATAAACAATATAAAAGCCTAAAAAAAACTATAAACTATACAAATAAATTGATGTTCACCTTGTATTTGTATTTAGCCTCCAAAAAGATGGAAATCACCATCAAATAAACATAAAATTCTCAACCCAATAATTCTGTCGGGTCATGGACAGTTTTTTATAGAAACGTTTCACCCTCCATCCTCCATCCAGTTTCCAGATGACCCAACTGAGAATTACAGGTATTGGATTTGGTACCTGGATTATTGAGCATGAACGTTCTCGGCATAAAATTCTCAACTGTGTCAATATTAATAGTTTTAACTTTAAACAAGAACTTTAAAATTTACAGCATTGAAATTCATAGTTAATTAAATAAAACTTTTGGGTATAGTTATTGATGAGAAGCTGACATGGAAATCTCATGGAAATTACTTAAGAATAAAAATAACAAAATCAATTACATTATTGTATAAAGTAAAATAGTTTTTGAATGACAAAGTTTTGAATATATTGTATAATGTAATGATTGTTCCATATTTAATCTGTTGTATTGAAGTTTGGGGAAAAGCATGCAAAACTATTACAAATCCTAATTTTATTTTACTAAAAAGAGCTGTAAGAATTATTATTAGGAAGTGCTATGGTCACCCAACAAATATATTATTTCATCAATTGAAATTATTAAAATGTTATGATTTGGTTGAACATAGTATTTTACAAGTCATGTATAAAACTAAAAAAAATATTACCCCCAAATATTCAATTACATTTTGTTTAAAAAGTTATTAAACCCTGAAGGGAATGTAAATGTTTGTAAAATCTTCATTTAGAACTAGTGTGAAGGAGCTGAGTTTTAAATCAGGAAACAGGATTGTGTTGATTTGATATCATCATAAACATTTATAAAACTATATGTTTTAAAAGATGATTAAATCAAAGTTGTTGGGAAGGTGTGGTGCAGGTGAAGTGAAGGTTGTTGTTTGTAGTTATTTTGTATTTTTTAAACAAGGGGCAGATATTATAACACTATTTTCGTCTTTCTGCACCTTTTCATTCAGTGTTTTTCTTTCTTTTTATTCTGATGAATCTGTTTTATTTTCAATTAAAAAAAACATGTCGCGCTGGGGCTGTTTGTTTACGTCGTAGTTTCAGGGAAACGTTGGCTCAAACTTTATTCTTCATCTTCTGACTCTCATCATATTCTATCGAGTGGAAACTCTTCAGATTAAACAAGTTAGAATAGATGTTTCCACCGCTAGTTAGAACGACTCTGTCACGTTTTGAAAAATAAACACAAACCGAGTAAGACTCGCTGCAGATGAGACCTGCAGTTTAACAAAACCGAACTACGTCCACACCGACGAATTAGTCTTTCCTCTCATCAGTGATGTCGTCTCTTTCTCTTCGCTTGTGAAACTTTGTTCAGTCACATTCTGACGGTCATGAGCACTCGTTTGACTCGTTTTGAAGCGAAAACTTAACGCGCTTTGGAGACTAGCTTAGCTTTTAGCCTGCTACCGCTAACGCCTGCTGCTGGACTGAGCGCTGCGTAACAACGACGTCATCACGCACGTTTTGTGTCACAGCTTTTTCTGTCCGGGCGGGTTGTTGAAGCAGCCGCTCCAACCCGAACAGAAAGAGAAAAACGTCAGAAAAAGTTGTAAAATCCTATCGAAATATCGAAAATATGCTTAAACTTCATATCATCGTTATTGAATAAAAGTATATCGCGATATTTATCGTTATTGAATTATCGTCCAGCACTAATACATACACACACAGCTCATAAAATGAGAATACAATTAGGGGTGCACCGATTTCAATTTTCTGGCCGATCACCGATTTTTAGAAAATCTGACCTGCCGATTCCGATTTTGGCCAATACCGATTTTCAGGTGTTAAAAGGTCAAAATGCACCCTAAATTTTCAGGATTTTACAACCTTTGCTGAGGCAGATGCGATTGGTGGATAAAATCGGCTTCTCATTTAAAGATCGGCCAATCACCGATCTCCCCAAATTAAGGAAATCGGGGCCGATCGATCGGCCGGCAGATTTATCGGTGCATCCCTAAATACTGTACTGTACAGTATCATGAAAAAGTTGATTTATTTCAGTAATTCTGCTTAAAAATTGAAACTTATTATAGTCATTCATTACACACAGACTGATAAATTTCAAATGTTTATTTCTTTTAACGTTGATGATTATAACTGACAGCTAATGAAAACCACAAATTAGGTATCTCAGAAAATTATAATATTACTTAAAGCTCCACTGACATGATCTTTTAACTTTTCAAAAAATGGCACAACATATATAAATATTAAGATAGACCTCTGACCGTTTTTGCTAAAATAATGTTCAATGAATGAAATTTCCTCTCAAAATATTTTAAATTTAGCGCCGTTTTTTTAGACCGTAAATCCGGATTTTCCGGTCACGTGTCAGCAGAACCGATCTGACGTCACGTCCGATACTGAACTCTGCTCAAACCGTACATTGAATGGACAAAAATATAAACGCATCCGTCGAATTTAGCCAATTAAAACTACATTTTAGCGATTTGGCTTCAGTTTGGGGAAAAAAAAGTTATTTTGAGTGATGCACAACGAACGGAAAGGTTTATATTCTCCGTGTTGCTTCTGTAAGAGTTATCACGATAGCTCTGCTGCCATCTGGTGCTCAATGTGAAACCTCCCTTGAAAAAAAAAAGCAAAACGGAGAATATAAACCTTTCCGTTCGTTGTGCATCACTCAAAATAACTTTTTTTTCCCCAAACTGAAGCCAAATCGCTAAAATGTAGTTTTAATTGGCTAAATTCGACGGATGCGTTTATATTTTTGTCCATTCAATGTACGGTTTGAGCAGAGTTCAGTATCGGACGTGACGTCAGATCGGTTCTGCTGACACGTGACCGGAAAATCCGGATTTACGGTCTAAAAAAACGGCGCTAAATTTAAAATATTTTGAGAGGAAATTTCATTCATTGAACATTATTTTAGCAAAAACGGTCAGAGGTCTATCTTAATATTTATATATGTTGTGCCATTTTTTGAAAAGTTAAAAGATCATGTCAGTGGAGCTTTAAGACCAATAAAAAAAAAGTATTTTTAGAAATGTTGGCCAACTGAAAAGTATGAACATGAAAAGTATGAACATGAAAAGTATGAGCATGTACAGCATCAATAATGTACTTAGTTGTTGCTCCTTTTGTCTGGATTACTGCATCATTGCGTCGTGGCATGGAGTCCATCAGTGTGTGGCACTGCTCAGGTGTTCTGAGAGCCCAGGTTGTTCTGATAGTGACCTTCAGCTCTTCTGAATTGTTGGCTCTGGTATAACACATCTTCCTCTTCACAACACTGTACCACTAAGATTTTCTATGGGATTAAGGTCAGTCCAGTTTGCTGGCCAATTAAGAACAGGGATACCATGGTCCTTAACCAGGTACTGGTAACTTTGGAACTGTGTACAGGTGCCAACAAGTCCTGTTGGAAAATGAAATCCACATCTCCATAAAGTTGGTCAGCAGCAGGAAGCAGGAAGTTCTCTGAAACTTCTTGGTAGATGGCTGTGTTGACCTTGGACCTCAGAAAACACAGTGGACCATGACATGGCACCCCAAACCATCACCAAATGTGGAAACTTGACACAAGACCTCAAGCAACGTGGATTCTGCACCTCTCCTCTTCCTCCAGACTCTGGGACCTTGATTTCCAAAGGAAATGTTAAATTTACTTCTATCAGAGAACATTACTTTGGACCACTCAGTCCCAGGCGAGACGCTTCTGATGCTGCCTCTTGTTCAAGAGTGGCTTGACACAAGGAATGTGACCGTTGAAACCCTTGTCTTGCATACATCTGTTCGTGGTGGTTCTTAAAGCATTGACTCCAACTGCAGTCCACTCTTTGTGAATCTCCCCCACATTTTGGAATGGGGTTTGTTTCACAATCCTCTCCAGGGTGCGGTTAATCCCTACTGCTTGTACACTTTTTCTACCACATCGTTTCCTTCTCTTCACCTCTCTATTAATGTGCTTGGACACAGAGCTCTGTGTACAGCCAGCCTCTTTAGCGATGACCTTTTATGTCTTGCCCTCCTTGTGCAAGGTGTCGATTTCCTTAATTTTGGGAAATCGGCCGATACTTGCATGAGAAACCTATTTAACCAAATGTTTTGTTTGTTTTAACAACAATTGTCTGAACTTCATTTATATTTCAGAACACTGCCTCATGGTCCGTTAAAACAAGTTTGTATTGCTTCTAGGATATTGTTCAAGGGTATGTCTTACAATAAAAAAAATTTAAGGTGCATTGTGACCGTATAACACCTGACAGTGTCACTCATTAAACAAAATCGTATCGGCCAAAATCGGCAGGTCAGACTTTTTAGAAATTGGTGATGGACAGAAAACTGCAATCAGTGCAGCTTTAGTGTGGATGGTCGACTTTTGGACAACGGTCAAGTCAGCAGTCTTCTCCATGATTGTGGCCTACAGAACTAGACTGAGACCACTTCAAGGCCTTTGCAGGTGTTTGGAGTTAATTAACTGATTAGACTGTGGCACCAGGTGTCTTCAATATTGAACCTTTTCACAATACAGGTGGTCCCTGACTTACGAACGAGTTCCGTTCCTACGCACTGTTCGTAACATGAAAATTCGTAAGTCGGAACACATAACACGTGTCATTTCTAAGTCCGGATTTTTGGTCGTAAGTCGGAAAATGTATGCTAACGCTGCGCTGCACACCCGTTTTTCAACATGAGACTGAAGAAGTGTATACTGTTCATAAACATGCACAGAACTTGGTTTACAAACAGTTAGCTAACACTTTCATCTAAAACACATACCAGTGCTGTATTTACTGTACAACTGTACTTTTTGTAAGTCCAGAATGTTGCAAGTCGAGGACCACCTGTATTCTAATTTTCTGAGATACTGAACTTGTGGTTTTCATTAGATGTCAGTAATAATCATCAACATAAAAAGAAATAAACATTTAAATATATCAGTCTGTGTGTGTAATGAATGAATATAATATACAAGTTACACTTTTTGAATGGAATTACTGAAATAAATCAACTTTTTCATGACATTCTACTTTTATGAGCAGCACCTGTATAAAACACTTTAGACAAATGATTGAGGATTAAACATGTTTCACTTTCATCGAGTTCTCTTCCATTTGAAAACAACTCCCGGGGAGAGAACACAAAGATCAACTTTCTCTCCTTCTTTCTTTCTCTCCCTCTCCTTCCTTTCTCTCCTTCCTTTCTCTCCTTCCTTTCTCTCTCTCTCTCGTTCGTTCTTTCTTTGCTGCCACGAGTTTCCGTTCAGCTCTGAGTAAAGTTACCAGATAAAAGCTGTAGCAGCAGTTTGTCCAGAGGAAAAGAAGTTAAGAATGTTTTCAGGATTTGTCTCCTACAGAAACTTACATTCAGCTGAAGACAGGAAGTCTCTTCTTGTCTGAAGCTCCAGTTTCCAGTTCCTCTCTTCCCCTCCACGTTGTCTCCTCCACAGAACAATGAATGGTTCCCTCCTCCTCCACAGACCCAGCTCTGGTGGGCGGGAAAGTCCGCCCACATTCGCCCCGCCCCATATCCCCCACCCTCTCGGTCCCGCCCCTATTGGCCCCGCCCCCTCAGGCTGGACTCAGGATGAGTCTGGAAATATTCAGATTTTTTCCTTCAACCTTTATTTCTACAGGTCTCATTTACAAGAGAGACCTGTTGTAAACAGACAACAGGAGGAGAAACAAACAAAAATAAACAGCCGTAAAATGCAGATCAGATAAAAAGTTTATCAAAGTAGTGATCTAAAAAATTTCAGTCTGGTCCTCCGGACGAGTTCCATCCATCCATGATCTTTACCCACTTCTTCCATTTTTGGGTCATGTCCAGCAGTCACTGTGCGAGTGGCAGGGGACACCCTGGACATGTCTCCAGTCCATCACAGGGACACCTGGACATGTCTCCAGTCCATCACAGAGACACCTGGACATGTCTCCAGTCCATCACAGAGACACCTGGACATGTCTCCAGTCCATCACAGAGACACCTGGACATGTCTCCAGTCCATCACAGAGACACCTGGACATGTCTCCAGTCCATCACAGAGACACCTGGACATGTCTCCAGTCCATCACAGAGACACCTGGACATGTCTCCAGTCCATCACAGAGACACCTGGACATGTCTCCAGTCCATCACAGAGACACCTGGACATGTCTCCAGTCCATCACAGAGACACCTGGACATGTCTCCAGTCCATCACAGAGACACCTGGACATGTCTCCAGTCCATCACAGAGACACCTGGACATGTCTCCAGTCCATCACAGAGACACCTGGACATGTCTCCAGTCCATCACAGAGACACCTGGACATGTCTCCAGTCCATCACAGAGACACCTGGACATGTCTCCAGTCCATCACAGAGACACCTGGACATGTCTCCAGTCCATCACAGAGACACCTGGACATGTCTCCAGTCCATCACAGGGACACCTGGACATGTCTCCAGTCCATCACAGGGACACCTGGACATGTCTCCAGTCCATCACAGGGACACCTGGACATGTCTCCAGTCCATCACAGGGACACCTGGACATGTCTCCAGTCCATCACAGGGACACCTGGACATGTCTCCAGTCCATCACAGGGACACCTGGACATGTCTCCAGTCCATCACAGGGACACCTGGACATGTCTCCAGTCCATCACAGGGACACCTGGACATGTCTCCAGTCCATCACAGGGACACCTGGACATGTCTCCAGTCCATCACAGGGACACCTGGACATGTCTCCAGTCCATCACAGGGACACCTGGACATGTCTCCAGTCCATCACAGGGACACCTGGACATGTCTCCAGTCCATCACAGGGACACCTGGACATGTCTCCAGTCCATCACAGGGACACCTGGACATGTCTCCAGTCCATCACAGGGACACCTGGACATGTCTCCAGTCCATCACAGGGACACCTGGACATGTCTCCAGTCCATCACAGGGACACCTGGACATGTCTCCAGTCCATCACAGGGACACCTGGACATGTCTCCAGTCCATCACAGGGACACCTGGACATGTCTCCAGTCCATCACAGGGACACCTGGACATGTCTCCAGTCCATCACAGGGACACCTGGACATGTCTCCAGTCCATCACAGGGACACCTGGACATGTCTCCAGTCCATCACAGGGACACCTGGACATGTCTCCAGTCCATCACAGGGACACCTGGACATGTCTCCAGTCCATCACAGGGACACCTGGACATGTCTCCAGTCCATCACAGGGACACCTGGACATGTCTCCAGTCCATCACAGGGACACCTGGACATGTCTCCAGTCCATCACAGGGACACCTGGACATGTCTCCAGTCCATCACAGGGACACCTGGACATGTCTCCAGTCCATCACAGGGACACCTGGACATGTCTCCAGTCCATCACAGGGACACCTGGACATGTCTCCAGTCCATCACAGGGACACCTGGACATGTCTCCAGTCCATCACAGGGACACCTGGACATGTCTCCAGTCCATCACAGGGACACCTGGACATGTCTCCAGTCCATCACAGGGACACCTGGACATGTCTCCAGTCCATCACAGGGACACCTGGACATGTCTCCAGTCCATCACAGGGACACCTGGACATGTCTCCAGTCCATCACAGGGACACCTGGACATGTCTCCAGTCCATCACAGGGACACCTGGACATGTCTCCAGTCCATCACAGGGACACCTGGACATGTCTCCAGTCCATCACAGGGACACCTGGACATGTCTCCAGTCCATCACAGGGACACCTGGACATGTCTCCAGTCCATCACAGGGACACCTGGACATGTCTCCAGTCCATCACAGGGACACCTGGACATGTCTCCAGTCCATCACAGGGACACCTGGACATGTCTCCAGTCCATCACAGGGACACCTGGACATGTCTCCAGTCCATCACAGGGACACCTGGACATGTCTCCAGTCCATCACAGGGACACCTGGACATGTCTCCAGTCCATCACAGGGACACCTGGACATGTCTCCAGTCCATCACAGGGACACCTGGACATGTCTCCAGTCCATCACAGGGACACCTGGACATGTCTCCAGTCCATCACAGGGACACCTGGACATGTCTCCAGTCCATCACAGGGACACCTGGACATGTCTCCAGTCCATCACAGGGACACCTGGACATGTCTCCAGTCCATCACAGGGACACCTGGACATGTCTCCAGTCCATCACAGAGACACCTGGACATGTCTCCAGTCCATCACAGAGACACCTGGACATGTCTCCAGTCCATCACAGGGACACCTGGACATGTCTCCAGTCCATCACAGAGACACCTGGACATGTCTCCAGTCCATCACAGAGACACCTGGACATGTCTCCAGTCCATCACAGAGACACCTGGACATGTCTCCAGTCCATCACAGAGACACCTGGACATGTCTCCAGTCCATCACAGAGACACCTGGACATGTCTCCAGTCCATCACAGGGACACCTGGACATGTCTCCAGTCCATCACAGGGACACCTGGACATGTCTCCAGTCCATCACAGGGACACCTGGACATGTCTCCAGTCCATCACAGGGACACCTGGACATGTCTCCAGTCCATCACAGGGACACCTGGACATGTCTCCAGTCCATCACAGGGACACCTGGACATGTCCCAGTCCATCACAGGGACACCTGGACATGTCCCAGTCCATCACAGGGACACCTGGACATGTCCCAGTCCATCACAGAGACACATAGAGATAAACGAGACAGACAACCACTCTCTCTCTCACTCACCTGGGGACAATTTGGAGTTACCATCAATCAGACATGTGTGGGAGGAAACTGGAGCACTCAGAGAAAACCAACACATGCACAGAGAGAACATGCAAAGGCCCCGGACCTGGATTTGAACCAGGAACCTGCTCGCTGAAAGGCAATGTGCTGCGCTCTGGATGGTTCAAAAGACAAAACAAAAAAACTGTAGGAACGATTCGTGTTTCCTCTGAAAGACTTCTTCAGTCTGAGGAGCTGCAACAAACTCAGTGTTATGAATAGCGCCTTGTCATGGTGGGTCAGCCGGGTCAGGTCCATGGGGTTCTGATACCAACTAATGATATTTGGAAACATTGTGACAGAGTTCATCATGCTAACAACTGGTCTTAAAGGTACACCTTGTGGTAAACCATACAGACCAGTGAACAGCTGGTTCTGGATGTTAACAACAAACTGGTTGATCCTCTGTGAGAAGGTGCTATTTATAAGACTGAGCTGAATACAGCAGCTCACACTGAGGAAGTCTTTTGGATAAAAGACGAAACATTTCAACAAGAAGAATTCATCCAGAGGAGCAGAACTTTTTTAGACTTATCAACCTGAAGTATTAAACATCAGGATATTATGAATTATTATTATTATGAGGGAGTGGTGGTGCAGAGGCTAGACAATGTCAGCCTGTGATCAAAAGGTTGCCAGTTCAACTCCCTGTACTAACAACATCAAAATGTGTGTGTGATAGGTGAATCACCCACACCTGCCTCCACCCTCATTTACCACACTCTGTGCCCTTGAGCAAGGCCTTTAACCCCCACCTTCTGCACCCCCGGGCGCACTAGATGCAGCTCTCTGCTCCACACAGAGGCTGTGGTAGCTCAGTGTCTGTGTTTGTGTCAGGAAGGACATCCAGAGTAAAAACAACTGCCATGTCTTCGTGCGAGTTATTTCTCTGTGTTGACCCCTGAAGAATGAACAGCCAAAAGAAAATACATAATTATTGATTAATTATAATAAGTATTGATTTGATAAGAATGAAGCTCAACAGTGGTGAGTACTCGGTGGGCGGAGTACTTCGAAGACCTCCTCAATCCTACTGGCACGTCTTCCACTGAGGAAGTGGAGCCTGGGGACTTTGGGTCGGGCTCTCCAATCTCTGGTGCTGAGGTCGCCGAGGTGGTTAAAAAGCTCCGCGGTGGCAAGGCTCCTGGGGTGGATGAGATTCGTCCTGAGTTCCTTAGGGCTCTGGATGTTGTGGGGTTGTGTTGGCTTACGCGACTCTGCAATATCGCGTGGACATCGGGGGCAGTTCCCTTGGATTGGCAGACTGGGGTGGTGGTTCCCCTATTCAAAAAGGGGGACCGTAGGGTGTGTTCCAACTATAGGGGGATCACACTCTTAAGCCTCCCTGGTAAGGTCTATTCAGGGGTTCTGGAGAGGAGGGTCCGTCGGATAGTCGAACCTCGGATTCAGGAGGAGCAGTGTGGTTTTCGTCCTGGTCGTGGAACACTAGACCAGCTCTACACCCTCAGCAGGGTCCTGGAGGGTGCGTGGGAGTTTGCCCAACCAGTTTACATGTGCTTTGTGGACTTGGAAAAGGCATTCGACCGCGTCCCTCGGGGGCTTCTGTGGGGGGTACTCCGGGAGTATGGGGTACCGGGCCCTTTGATACGGGCTGTTGGGTCCCTGTACGACCGGTGTCAGAGCTTGGTCCGCATCGCTGGCAGTAAGTCAGGCTCGTTCCCTGTGAGAGTTGGACTCCGCCAAGGTTGCCCTTTGTCACCGATTCTGTTCATAACTTTTATGGACAGAATTTCTAGGCGCAGCCAAGGTGTTGAGAGGATCCGTTTTGGTGGCCTTAGAATCGCTTCTCTGTTTTTTGCAGATGATGTGGTCCTATTGGCTTCATCAGTTCGTGATCTACAGCTTTCACTGGAGCGGTTTGCAGCTGAATGTGATGCGGCCGGGATGAGGATCAGTTCCTCCAAATCCGAGGCCATGGTCTTGAGCCGGAAAAGGGTAGCATGCCCTCTCCGGGTCGGGGAGGAGGTCCTGCCCCAAGTGGAGGAGTTTAAGTATCTCGGGATCTTGTTCACGAATGAGGGAAAACTGGAGCGTGAGATCGATAGGCGGATAGGTGCAGCGTCCGCAGTGAAGCGGGCGCTGTACCGGTCTGTCGTGGTGAAGAGAGAGCTGAGTCAAAAGGCAAAGCTCTCAATTTACCGATCGATCTACGTTCCCACCCTCATCTATGGTCATGAGCTTTGGGTTATGACCGAAAGAACAAGATCTCGGATACAAGCGGCTGAAATGAGTTTTCTCCGCAGGGTGTCTGGACTCTCCCTTAGAGATAGGGTGAGAAGCTCAGTCATCCGGGAGGGACTCGGAGTAGAGCCGCTGCTTCTCCACATCGAGAGGAGCCAGTTGAGGTGGCTCGGGCATCTGGTTAGGATGCCTCCTGGACGCCTCCCTGGTGAGGTGTTCCGGGCATGTCCCACCGGGAGGAGACCCAGAGGAAGACCCAGGATACGCTGGAGGGACTATGTTTCTCGGCTGGCCTGGGAACGCCTTGGGATTCCCCCAGAGGAGCTGCTCCAAGTGGCTGGGGAGAGGGAAGTCTGGGCCTCCCTACTTAGGCTGCTACCCCCGCGACCCGACCCCGGATAAGCGGACGAAAATGGATGGATGGATGGATGAAGCTCAACAGAAAACAGGAATGATCCAAAGCAGCAGCTTCTGCAGAGCAGTGAGTGTGAATATTGTTCACAGGACGGGAACAATCCTTCAGCTCTTATTTCTGCTCCTCACGTTTATGGCTCAACAACTGCTGTTATTGTCAGAAACAATGATGTCATGCACTCAGTCCCACAACAGTGCTGCTCCGAATGACCTTCAGCTCGACTGGAAACACAAATAGCAATAGTAGAAGTACAAACCGGATTCAAAAACAGTTGGAACACTAAACAAATTGTGAATAAAAACTGAATGCAATGATGTGGAGATGGCAAATGTCAATATTTTATTCGTAATAGAACATAGATGACAGATCAAAAGTTTAATCTGAGTAAATGTAACATTTTAAAGGAAAAATATGTTGATTCAAAATTTCAGTGTCAACAAATCCCAAAAAAGTTGGGACAAGTAGCAATAAGTGGCTGGAAAAAGGAAATTGAGCATATAACGAACAGCTGGAAGACCAATTAACACTAATTAGGTCAATTGACAACATGATTGGGTATAAAAAGAGCTTCTCAGAGTGTCAGTGTCTCTCAGAAGCCAAGATGGTAAGAGGATCACCAATTCCACCATTGTTGCACAGAAAGATAGTGCAGCAATACCAGAATGGTGTTACCCAGCGTAAAATAGCAAAGACTTTTAAGTTATCATCATCAACCGTGCATAACATCATCAAAAGATTCAGAGAATCTGGAACAATCGCTGTGTGTAAGGGTCAAGGCCGTAAAACTCTACTGGATGCTCGTGATCTCCGGGCCCTTAAACGTCACTGCACCTCAAACAGGAATGCCACTGTCAAGGAAATAACAGAATGGGCTCAGGAATACTTCCAGAAAGCATTGTCAGTGAACACAATCCACCGTGCCATCTGAAACTCTACAGTGCAAAGAGGAAGCCATTTCTAAACAAGCTCCACAAGCTCAGACGTTTGCACTGGGCCAGGGGTCATTTAAAATGGAGTGTGTCAAAATGGAAGACTGTTCTGTGTCAGATGAGTCACGATTTGAAGTTCTTTATGGAACACTGGGACGCCATGTCATCCGGACCAGAGAGGACAAGGATAGCCCAAGTTGTTATCAACGCTCGTTCAGAAGCCTGCATCACTGATGGTATGGGGTTGCATGTCTGGAAAAAGAGTTATGGCCTACTGGGATGCTGGTGACGCCGTATTCCTCCGTCCATCGGCCGTATTCTCTATTCATTTACGACGTAAAACCGCGTTCACAGTACAGTTTTATTTGTTTTTTGAATGTCCAGAGGACCAGACGTAGCTTTTTAGAGAAAACAGTGGTATTCCTCCGCCGCTACGTTTACGACATAAAACCAGAAACCGCGTAACTCGGCTTTTCAAAAAAAAAAGTTTTTTTTTTTAATGGGAGATGCGTCGTAACCGGAGGACTACGTGTATATATAATAAACCCTGAAGATAATAATAATAATAATAAACTTTATTTGTATAGCACCTTCCTACAATGCCTTGCATTGACCAAGGTGCTTAACAGGATAAAAAGATGAATAAACTGGAACAATAAATCAATGAAAATAGAATAAGAAACAACAGCAATAAAAGAAGGCAATGGAAATAAAAAATGCTACATACTAAAATAACACTAAAATAACACAAGTAATAAAAGTTACACACTGAAAGCTTTTTTGAACAAGTGGGTCTTCAGTCTGGTTTTGAACAGATAAAGATAAACATTTTAAAGATGGAATGACCACAAAGAGACAAAACAAGCTCCTCTTACATGGACTTGTTGAGTTCTGAACATCACACAGTCATAATCTGCCTAAATGTCTGAGTGAGTCTCCATCATACAGCCCTGGGGTCATGTGCTGTGGTCTCAGCTAGGCCCAGGGCCCCCAGGCTCCAGAGGGGCCCGGGTCACACCTGGGGTCATCATCAGGATAGTTTATGGGCGATGCAGAGTTCTGGTGTGTTTGGAGTCTGCTGAGAAGATACTCGACCACTTTGGGAAACTTCTCAGAGAGCTCGTTCCTCTCCTCCGGATCCTTTTCTACATCGAACAGCATGACGGGCTTCAGAGGGTCCGCTTCAGACGGGCCGGACTCAGAACTGTTGTAACCAGGCCGGGGGAACCACACAGGACAACCTGAAGGAGGCGAGACGATGGCAGCGTGATGAAATATTCACTGTGTATTTCAGAGTCAGAGTCAGAGAGAATTTATTGTCATTTGCACCGCATGTAGTACATGTGTTGAAAACGAGATTATGTACACAGGGTCCCAGTTACATCCAACAACAAATGCAAGAGAAAAACAGTAATAACATCTAGGATTAACTAAGAGAGACATCAACTAGTAATACACTAAGCCCTAATGTAGTAGAAAAACATCATTATAAACAGCAGCACGAACATGAGCAGATGGTCACAGATGAACGCAGCAACAAGAAACAGATCAGTATCAACATGATGTGACATTTTGCAGTGTTTATTCTTATTATTTATTTATTCATGAGTCTGACAGCCTCAGGGTAGAAGCTGTTCCTCAGTCTAGTGGTTCTACATTTGATGCTCCTCAACCTCCGTCCCGAGGGGAGTGGTGCAAAGAGTGAGTGTGCTGGGTGAGTGAGGTCTTTCATGATGCAGGTGGCTCTTTTTCTGCATCTGGAGGTGTAAATGTCTGTGATGGTGGGGAGACTGACTCCAACATCTTCTGTGCAGCCTTCACCACTCTCTGCAGAGCTTTTCTTTCTGCAGCTGTGCAGCCTCCATGCCACACGTTGATGCTGGAGCACAGGACGCTCTCCACTGCACACCTGTAGAAGGAGGTGAGGACTGGGCTGCTCAGACCAGCTCGTCTCAGCCGTCTGAGGAAGTAGAGTCTCTGATGACCTTTCTTGATCAGGCTGGTGGTGTTGTTGCTCCAGCTGAGGTTATCATTCAAGTGTACACCCAAGTATTTGTAGCTGGAGACCACTTCCACTGCAGATCCACCTATGTTCAGTGGGGTGTGGGTGTGTTTGTTCCTTCTGAAGTCCACAATCATCTCCTTTGTCTTCTTCACATTCATGTGAAGATTATTCTCTTTGCACCAGCTCTCCAGATGTTCCACCTCCTGTCTGTAGCTGGACTCATCATTGTTTGTGATGCATCCCACCACCGCTGTATCATCTGCAAACTTAACAATATGACAGCCTGGATGTGTGGCTGTACAATCATATGTGAGCAGAGTGAACAGAAGGGGGCTCAGCACACATCCCTGAGGAGAGCCAGTGCTGAGGGTTATGGTGGAGGAGGAGAAGTTGTGGATCTTCACGGACTGTGGTCTGTTTACTTCACGTTGCTACAGTTTCACATGAAAAGCAACTTTTTCCAGAAGCAGAGGCAGAGCCAGGGGGTGGCCAATGGTGGCCCTGGCTACTGGTCAACACCATCCTGTATGTTTTAGATGTTTCCTGCTCCAACACACCAGATCCAGTGATTTCACAAGTTCTGCAGAAGCTCGTCCATCACATTCATTCAAATCAGGTGTGTCATGCAGGATGGTGTTCCTCAAGGACCAGCGTTAGGAACCGCTGCTATGGATAAACGTTTGCCCAGTCATCTGAGGAAATTATACTCTTAAGCAATAAAAAAATTAGAGAGCACAGTTTTCTAAAACGACAATATTTATTTGGTGTTGGCAACAGTTTGATGCAGAGGCTTTTCTTTCATCTACATGCAGCACGTTCAAGGTGGAGGTGTGTTGGTGACAAGCACTCACACACACACAGAGGTAAAACCATTCCTTTCAGCAGCACGTGATAATGAGCGAGCGTCAGACTTTATGTCATTCCAACAAACGGAGGGTACTGACCCGGGTATCCCGTCAGCAGCTTCCAGTTGGACGATCGAATGGCAGCGTGAATGGACACATTGAAGCCGGAGTTCGCCCACGGGTGTCTCCTGACCCCCGGGGTCAGAGGTGACTGACGCTGCCTGCTAGGACCTGCAGAGAGGCAACAACATTAGAAACAGCTGATGGAGATGGTGTGGACCACCACTGGACACACAGCACCTTCTGTCCATTTAGAGGTCAAACACACGAGGAAGCAGCTGCAACACGTCGCTGCTGGCATCAAGAGAAAGTGATGGAGGTCTCTACAGGTGAAGCAAGTGAACGTGATGAAAGAAGTTCTTGTGAAAGTGCAGGAATGAGAGGTTGGAAACAAACATTCTCTTTACTGAACGGTTTTCTTTTCTTCCTCCAGTCTTAATGAAATGAACGTCTGTGATATCATTTACTTCAAAAACAGAAGAACCGTGTTTTCTGCCGTATAAGTCACATCTATTTCACATCACCGCTGACAACCTGGAAATAAGGCCGGTGTTTTGACAAAAATGGATTGGCTGCCAAATGGCCACATGAGCGTGCACGGAAGGACTTCAACAAGATTAACACTTACAAACATTTATTTGTTTGCTGAAAATTATAGCAAATATGTGTCTCAGCTGAACTTTTCCTTAATAAATGCACTTTGACGATTAAAACGTGGCAAAATGAAGCCGATGAAATAAAGCGGCTTTAAAATTACTACACGCTCCCCCACCCATAATGATGACAGAAACACCTATTTATTTATTTATGTATTTATTTTTATTCAAACCCGTTGAATTCTTCATCCTCTCTGTCGCTGGTGAAGAGTTCCAACTCCTGAGGTAAGTGATGCAGCTGCCTCCTCTTCCTCCCCGGGGCTGTCTGGGGTCCTCCGCCGTGTCAGCTCCAGCTCCAGTGTCAGCTCCAGCGTCAGCTCCAGCTCCAGTGTCAGCTCCAGTGTCAGCTCCAGTGTCAGCTCCAGTGTCAGCTCCAGTGTCAGCTCCAGCTCCAGTGTCAGCTCCAGCTCCAGTGTCAGCTCCAGCTCCAGTGTCAGCTCCAGCTCCAGTGTCAGCTCCAGCTCCAGCGTCAGCTCCAGCGTCAGCTCCAGCTCCAGCGTCAGCTCCAGCGTCAGCTCCAGCGTCAGTTCCAGCGTCAGCTCCAACGTCAGCTCCAGCATCAATGGTTAATGATTAATGGTTAATGGCTAATGATTCATGATCAATGGTTAATGGCTAATGATTAATGATTAATGGTTATTGGCTAATGGTTAATGATTAATGGTTAATTATTAATGGTTAATGGTTAATTATTAATGGTTAATGGTTAATTATTAATGGTTAATGGTTAATAGTTAATGGCTAATGGGAAATGGTTAATGGAACGAGGTGAGCCGCATGGCCTTGTGGTACGGACACAACAATCTCACTCTCAACGTGGAGAAGACAAAGGAGATTGTTGTGGACTTCAGGAAGAGGGATGCCCAACATGCCC
>JBBPBX010006166.1:17325-51197 GCA_038048925.1 Garcialebias charrua
TCCAGCGTCAGCTCCAGCTCCAGTGTCAGCTCCAGCTCCAGTGTCAGCTCCAGCTCCAGTGTCAGCTCCAGCTCCAGTGTCAGCTCCAGCTACAGTGTCAGCTCCAGCTCCAGTGTCAGCTCCAGCTCCAGTGTCAGCTCCAGCTCCAGCGTCAGCTCCAGCGTCAGCTCCAGCTCCAGCGTCAGCTCCAGCGTCAGCTCCAGCGTCAGTTCCAGCGTCAGCTCCAACGTCAGCTCCAGCATCAATGGTTAATGATTAATGGTTAATGGCTAATGATTCATGATCAATGGTTAATGGCTAATGATTAATGATTAATGGTTATTGGCTAATGGTTAATGATTAATGGTTAATTATTAATGGTTAATGGTTAATTATTAATGGTTAATGGTTAATTATTAATGGTTAATGGTTAATAGTTAATGGCTAATGGGAAATGGTTAATGGAACGAGGTGAGCCGCATGGCCTTGTGGTACGGACACAACAATCTCACTCTCAACGTGGAGAAGACAAAGGAGATTGTTGTGGACTTCAGGAAGAGGGATGCCCAACATGCCCCTCTGACCATCAACAGCACCACAGTGGAGAGAGTGGACAGCACCAAGTTCCTGGGAGTGCACGTCTCAAAGGACCTGTCCTGGAGCAGGAACACTGCAGCACTGGCCAAGAAGGCTCACCAGCGTCTCTACTTTCTCCGCAAGCTGAAAAGGGCTGGAGCTTCAACCCCCATCATGTGCACCTTCTACAGAGGTGCCATAGAAAGTGTCCTGACCAGCTGCATCACTGTGTGGTTTGGTGCATGTACTGCATCCTGCCGCAAGAGCCTCCAGCGCATCGTGAGAGCAGCTGAGAAGATCGTCGGCACCTCCTTCCCCTCACTGCAGGACTTACACAGCAACCGCCTCACTCGGAAAGCCCTCTGCATGGCAGGTGATCCCACACACCCACTACACAGCTGCTTCAGACTGCTGCCATCAGGGAGGAGACTGAGGAGTCTCCAGGCTCGAACCAGCAGACTGAGTGACAGCTCTGTTCATCAGGCAGTCAGGATGCTAAACACTCTGCCTGCTCTGCCCCCTCCCATTTGAACTGCCTTAACACTAAAAACTTTCTCACACATTACCACACAACACAAAGATTTTAACACTGGACTCTGTGTCATCAAACGGGTTATTCACTAAACTCTCGGTCATGTGCTCATTCAGTTTGCACTACTTCTCATATTTGCACTAATGTTTGTATTACATTACTGCCTATAGTCATACTACTGTTTACATTCACTGTTTACATTTATTACTACTGTTTACATTTATTACTACTGTTTACATTTATTACTACTGTTTACATTTATTACTACTGTTTACATTTATTACTACTGTTTACATTTATTACTACTGTTTACATTTATTACTACTGTTTACATTTATTACTACTGTTTACATTTATTACTACTGTTTACATTTATTACTACTGTTTACATTTATTACTACTGTTTACATTTATTACTACTGTTTACATTTATTACTACTGTTTACATTTATTACTACTGTTTACATTTATTACTACTGTTTACATTTATTACTACTGTTTACATTTATTACTACTGTTTACATTTATTACTACTGTTTACATTTATTACTACTGTTTACATTTATTACTACTGTTTACATTTATTACTACTGTTTACATTTATTACTACTGTTTACATTTATTACTACTGTTTACATTTATTCAAAAAAGGTGTTCAATACAAGATCAACTGGACTTTATTTGTAACAGAAGACGTTTCGCTTCTCATCCGAGGAGCTCCTCGGATGAGAAGCAAAACGTCTTCTGTTACAAATAAAGTCCAGTTGATCTTGTATTGAACACCTTTTTTGATTTATCATGTCCTGGATGACTGAGAATCTTCACCAGCATTTTACATTTATTACTACTGTTTACATTTACTGTTTACATTTACACTACTTTTTATATCTACACTACTGCTGATATATATACAGTATTCTTTTTACTAGCCTTTACCTCCATACCAATATCAACTACCTCATACATATACTGTGTACATTAACTTCATATGCTGCTTTGTCACTCTTTTACAAATGTCAATGCCAGAATCTTCATTTTATTTTATAGATATACTTTTTATACTTTTATACTACTATGCAAAAACTCAGGACAGTATTACACTTTTATTATTTCATTACGGTAATTGCAGCATCCCTTCAGTGTGGATCAAATTTGGCAAAAGAGCATTCTCTTACCGGTACTCCTCTCCTGTAACCTGGAACACCTTGCAAAAAGATCTGAAGTTGTCGACTTTGACCTCTCTAAGGGATTTCAAACAACTGTTAAGTTCAATGTAAAAACCGTGCCGCCGCTGTGGCGCAGAGAGATAAGCGGGTGGCACATGTGCTTGAGGCTTTCGCCTCTCCACAGGTGTTGTGGGTTCGCATCCCGGACCCGACGAGCTCCTTTCTGTGGTGTCTCCCCCTCTCCACCGTTTCGCCCTCTCCCTCTCCAATAGGGGCCACTAGTGCCCAGAAAATGTAAAAAAAATATAAAAAAATAAAGTTCAATGTAAAAACCAACGCAGACATGTGCCTGTATCTTATATACCGTTTTGTTTTTGGTTTAAAAGAGGTCTCTCTTGTAAATGAGTCCTTGTGACTCAATGAGACTAACCTGTATAAATAAAAGTTGAATGAATGAATGAATCTTAAAACATATTCCTTCTGGGTTTCTTTTCTCATGATTGGTTGCTAATCCAGTGCTCAGACGTGTAATATTGTTATGTTGTTTTGGGTTGTAGAGTGTGCACGAGTCTTCCATGCTGCAGGTGCTCGGCTTGTCCTGTGTGGAAGAGATGCAGCCCGCCTGCAACAAGTGGTCCAGGAACTTACAGCAGGTTCAGCAGAGACCCAGCTGCAGGCACGTCAATATGCACACAATTAGGATGCATTCAAAAGCTGGGTTGCTCTGACCTCAGGACAGTGTCAAAAGCTTTTTTACAGAACTCTGTCATTTTAGGTTGTAACTCCTCACTTCAAAAGTAATGCTCTCAAGGTTTGTTTCTACACAAGCCTCTTTATAACGTCCCCAGCTTTCCTAAAAGAGCCTGTTTTTCTGTACTCTGTCTTTTAGCCAGTAAACTTTCTAAAAATAATTTTGTTTTAAGATTATGAACTTGGAATTTATAGAAAAAAAATAACAAATAAAAATGGTTTGTTTTTAATCCAACAGACGTTCACTCCCAGCACTGTTGTCTTCGACCTGGCTAAAGCTGACATGGTGGAGAAGGCTGCAGAGGAGATCTTGAAATGTTATGGACAAGTAGATGTCCTGATTAATAACGCTGGAATCAGTTACCGTGGCAACATACTGGATACCCACATTTCAGTTCAGCGAGACGTTTTTGAAACTAATTACTTTGGGCCCATCGCTCTCACTCAAGGTTAGAACGTGTGGACTGTCGTATTCGAGGATGACTGTTTACAAGTTTTACAAGGGTCCAAAAATTTTAAAACGTGGGCCAAGTTCAGGGCCTAAATTAACGACGTAAAGTTGCAATTTTTTTTAGATGCCCTCTTATGAATATTCATACAGAAATGTGAGCTTAACATTTCTCAGGACATCTCATCCAGAAGCCAAAACAAACCTCAATTACAAGTTTAAAATATAAGACATCTGAAAGTAAAAAAATAAAATAAAAAATCTTGTGCCTTTTTCTCTTTTAGCTGTACTTGGATTTTATTTCCAACCAAAACATTTTACAGCAAGCTATTAAAATAACAAAACAAAAACAAAAATCTAAAGTGCAGAACCTACTCTTTAGATGAAAAACTGAACTGTTTTTGTTTCTCCCCCTCACAGCCCTCCTGCCTTGGATGGTTCAGAGGCGCAGTGGCCACATTGTCGTCATTAGCAGCGTTCAGGGAAAAATCGCCATTCCCTACAGATCTGCTTGTAAGTTGTCTTGACTTGACACACGTGTGTGTCCCTCTTTTTGGTTTGCCGGGTCAAATGTAATAGTAAAGCTCGACGAGTGTTTGTTTTTGATGTGATCAGACGCAGCGTCTAAGCATGCCACCCAGGCCTTCTTTGACTGCCTGCGAGCAGAGGTCGAGTGCTTCGGGATCCCAGTGACCGTCATCAGCCCAGGGTACATCCAGACCAACCTGTCTGTGAACGCCGTCACTGGAGACGGCTCCGTGTATGGAGGTGAGACACGTACAGGAAGCACACACTTTGTGCATATACAGGGCACATATGACGTTTTCAGATTGTTTCAACTTTACCACATTTGAACCTTTCATCAGTCTGAGTAATTCTTTGCAAAATAAACTGCAGATAAATGATCTATGGCAACTTTTGACATTTACAATTTAGCATTGATGGATCCTTTGTGCAATGAAGGGTACTGGTAACTCCACAAGCTGTTTGGAGTTAACCCAGGCAAAATAAATATACAGTACAGTATGTATTGGACATAATAAAGAAGAGTGTTTCTGTCTCAGTCAATGATTTAAGTGGTCCAAGAAAGGCCGTAGATCTAGAAGAATTCAAAGGTTGGTGGAGGACAGGCGTTTTGCTGAAGTTCTGGTCAAACTATTTTTCTTGTATGTTGGTATTTTCTAAAAAGCTTTCTCATTAAATGAAAATACTGATTTTGAAAGCATTTTCTTTTCTGATTTGGATGCTGTGCTGCTATATTTTCTGCTTAGATAATTATCAGCAGCAAGATCAAAACTAGAGAAATGGCATTTCTCGCGAAAATGCATTGTGAATGCTTGTTGCCAAAGAATTGACTGAAAAACAGTTGAAATTAGCTAAAATCATGCTGAAATGGAAGAATGAGCCTAAGTTATCAGAAGAAAACTGAATGAACACATATTTGCTGAATTAGGTTTAAATAAGCATAAACGAGCACAAAAATTATACATTAGTTTAAAAAGCTGAAATTAGCAACAACAAAAACAAAATAACTGAAAAGGAAGCTTAAAGTACCAGAAGGAAGTGGAAGGAGCTGAAATGAGTTTGAAAAATGTGGAATTAGCTGAAAAAACTAAATTTAGCACAAACAGCTAAAAAGTAGCTGAAATAGCAGAAAAGGCTGAAACTAGCAGAAAAAAGCTGAAAGGAACATATCAAGCTGAAATTAACAGAAACAAGTTAATTAGGCTGAAAGTAGCAGAAATTTTAATTTATCCGAAAACTGCTGAAATTAGCTAAAAAAGCTAAATAAAAAAAAGGGGTAGCTAAAAAGATGGAACAAGCTTAAATTAGCAGAAGAAAGCAGAAAGAACATGTTTGCAGAAAAAAGCAAAAATTAGCACAAAAAGGTGGAAATTATCTGACAAAAAATTTAATTTGCTACAACAAAAATAGCAGAAAGAAGCTGAAGTTACAAGAAGTGGAGAGCACTGTGCAAAAAATGACGAATTAGCTTAAAAAGCTTACACTAGCACAAAACAGCTGTACTGTATAGTAGCTGAAATAGTAGAAAGCTGAAACTTGCATAAATAAGCTGAAAGGATCATAACAAGGTGAAATTAGCAGAAAGAAGTTAGAAGAAGCACAAAAATGTTGTAGTTAGCAGAAATAATCTGAAAGGAGCACAAAACAACTGAAAGTAGCTTAAAAAAAGTTTAAATTTGCAGAAGAAAGCTGAACCAGAACAAAATGTGAACGGAGCAGTAAAATGTTGTAAACAGATCTAAAAGATTTGAAGGATGTAAAATGAGCTCAATTCATTTTCAAAGAGAATTATTATTATTATTATTTTTTTCTTCAAAAAGCTAAAGTTGCACCAATTCCAAAAGTCATAGCAGAATTGTCCTGAAAGAGCTGAACATTTTGATAAACATTCACACAATAAACTCTTCCAAGTTCTGTCTTCTTTGTATATCTAATGTTTCTTGTCTGTTATTGTCTTCAGTTATGGATAAAACCACAGCGACTGGTTGGGACCCCAGAGATGTGGCTCATGCGGTCTTAAAGGCGGTCCGTCAGAAAAGTAAAGATGTCGTTTTGGCGGGACCTCTGCCCTCTGTGGCCATTTACCTCCGCACACTGTGGCCCACACTTTTCTTTAAACTCATGGCCTCCCGCGCTCGCAAAGAGCGGAAAGCTAAAATCGAGTGACACGGCAGCAGGTGAGGATTGCGTCAAGAGTGACTCTGACCAAATCAGAACCGCGGAGGCCCAAAAGGTTTCAGCTCAAACATTGACCAGAAAGCCATGTGTTGTTTATTGTTCAGCTTCTGATGGAAGACATTTGGTCTAAACCTGATGCTTAAACATGAACAAATGGTTTATATTTAATTTATTAACATCACAGCAAACCATGGTTCATCTGGGAAAGAGACAGATTTGAGCAGGCTGGCAGAATATTTATTAACCAAAGTTGCTCATGTTGGGCTCTCCTTTTACACAGATTTTTCTTAGTGTGGCTCCACTTGACATGTTTCTTGAACGTATTTATTTTTCTTTGTTGTCATTCAATAAAAAGGAAGCGCTACTTATCTCTGCAGCTGTTTTAAGTTTTCCTATCTTGGCATGTTTTCAGTGTGGATGAGCAATATCATGACTCCCCTGGATCCTGTACATTTCTGTTGACTTTGTGTATTTTGCTGCTGTAATGCTGGGAGAACAGAGTTGTTACAGTACTTCCACAGTGAAAATACTGTACTTCCAATACAGGGGTCTGCAACTTTTACACAGAAGCCTTTTTTTTAAATATATTAAATGTATTCATTTTCAGTTAAAATTGAACAATTTTTAAAACAAAACAATTTACAAAGAAAATGAAAGGAAGCAGAAAGAAGAAAAAAATCTTATAATATCTGCTCCTTTTTAAACAAAAAAGAAAATACATATGAAATAAAATTCATTTAAACAAAGTCTTTAAATAAAATAAGCCAAACCCGACTCTGTACCAAAACAACCAATCCAATAAAAATATGCTAAACAATTTCATATTTCTTCAATAAAGTACTTTTTACCATAAACAAAAACATTGAGGAAGCTTTTTTACAATTATCCAAAACGTTCCACAGTTTTATTCCTTGAATTTCTTCTGATTTTACAAAATACAATTTGTCCATAAAACGTACTTAAAGCATAAAATAAAGATCGTATGGCTCATTATTAAATAACTATAGGCCTATTACATGATAGAATTAAAAAAAAAATTTAATTCCCTCATTCACCCTTGAGCAAGGCTTTTCTTCCCTCTCCTGCCTTCCTCCTGTTTTTTCCCCTCTGTCCTGTGTATCAGAGCTTCTACTGTATTTACACATCTTCAGAATCATAAATTACTGTCATGGATTTGGTCAGCTGGACTTTCAATGCAATTGATAAAAAAATTTCAACCAAGTGACAGAGTGCTGGAGAGCCCTCATGCCCCGCTGAGACGCACGCGTCTGGGTATGTCATGGATCTGTGGGGAGAGTGGAAAACGCTGTGCTTTGAGTTGTCGTCTCAGGAGGATGTCGAACATTTATACATCATTGGATTTATGATGGCAGGGTTTCTGCTTTTTGGCACCGTCGGACATCTATGTTATCGACTATTAATGAAGACGGCGGCAGCAGTTTCAGCCATGGCAAAGCTACCGACCTTGCGTGAAGGATTAGCTCGTGCTTCGAGCTCTCCGACTCAGCTGATTTACGAGCTCAACCGTGAGATGGAAGTGATTTATGAGAATCGTAGGCGACTTGCGGCTTCTGGAACTCGTCGGCATGTTGGGGTTGACCTTGGAGAAGGCTAGGCAGGGACCAGTGGAACGCCCACAGATCTGGCCCTGTTGGATCATCATCATACCTGCAGAGCTCAAGGCTGAAGAGAAACAGTGCCTGCACAAAAAACTGTGGCTTATCTGAATCTAGCCTCCCCTTTCGGCTTTGAATAGGCCAACTTATCAAATTGCTCCTGGGGATGTGTAAACTAAGAACATATTATCGGGACTATGGAACTATCTTGAAGTGCTTCATGGACAAATCTCACTGTCTTGTCATCAAATGCATATGTAATGTGTCTAAAAGCATTCTTGCTAGTAGAGGCATTTTTTTTTTGGCTGTCTGAAATTATGTCCTGACAAGGTTTGAAGAGATCTTTTTTTTTAATACCACTGTCCTATCCTCATGGTCTTTCCCCGTTTCTATCTAAAGAATAAGGGGCCATGCTCCTATAGGAGCTGCAGCCACGTGCACTCCGCCCATCTTTCGGACGACTGTACAGAATATAATCTCGCTGTACTTCGGTGCAATGATAATAAAACTTATTCTGAATCTGTTTTACAACTAATTTTTATTTTATTTTTTATGTTGGGAACAAACAAAGACCAAGGAAAACATATTTTATGGTTCAACCAACTCCATATTTTACAGAATAAAAATGTAAGTGTCCTACTTTAACATATTACAGCAGACATCTAACAAGGTTGAATCAGGTCCTCTGGATGGATTATTCTTTGAAACGTTTCATCTTTTATCCAAAATACTTCTTCAGTCTGAGAATGATCAAATGTTTGATTTATCTGCCTGGATTATTAATGATGTGTGAGGACTTAAGGCAGACACTTCATTCTAATTATAAGTGTCTAATTATTAAACAAAACTTTTACCCAGGTTGCTGGATATTGTAACTTTTCTCTAAAAGAGGCAGATCTGGATTTATTAGATTTTATTTTTTACAGGCAACCCTTTGTATTTTGAGGATGTGGGACGTAAGTTAATAATAATAATGAATTCAATTTATAATGCACTTTTCATTAATAAAAATCTCAAAGTTTGTTCAGAACTACTCGTTTTTTCTCAGCAACACGCCTCGGCTGTTAGAAATCACTGTGGCTGGAAGTTCAACCAATAAAGCTGATAACTAACTAGTATTCGTTTTACACTAGTATTATAGTGTTCAGTTTGTATTGTTGGTATTCTTTTACAGACCTATATTTACAAAAAAAGAAAAGAAATATGCAGAACCAGCTTTCTTCTGGTTATGAATATTTCCATGTCTTCCTTGGTCAAAGCCACAAGGTTGCTGCAGATGTACCAATTTTCAAAACTTTTGTCTTTCAAAGTTCATGATCAAAAATCCAGGTTAAAAAAAATCCAGCAATGCTCAGTCTCTTTTTTTGCTTGAGACGTTTTGTCCTTCATCCAAATGACTTCATCATTCCCAGGAGCCACAACACACTCAGTCCCACAAGCGGTACACTCCCGTTGTGTCAAACTGATGGATTGGATGAAGGATGAAACATCTCAACAACACACACACAAAACATCCAGATGACCTGTCATTTTGACAGACATATAGTTTTTCTTTCCAAAAGTTCTTTGACTGTCACATACGAAAGAAGAATCGTTATAGATCTGCCAGGTGGACAAATCTATAGTGATTGTAGAGATAAAATTGAAAATACTCTCTACTTCACAGTTCGTGGACATGCTCTATCGCAGTTTTTCAAAGAATGAACATGACTCACAACTGGCAGATTGATGGATGAGCTGCACAATTGGCAAGGAATTTTTATTTAAAATAAATTACTTTAAATTATTTAACACCTGCTGCACCTGTGTGCAGCCCATAGCTTGCAGAAGCTTCCTCCTGCGTGTCATCCACTCTGCAGCGGGCTTGGCCGAGTGTGTGGCAGAGAGCGGAGTTCATGACATGCTCTTTTAGTGTTTAGATATACAGTATATAAATACTAAAATAAACTCCTACTACATGTACTACTATTCCTACTTTGCGGTTTTTCACTTATCGCGAGGCTTCTGGGTACGGACCCCCCGCGATAAACGAGGGATGTAACATATTTGAAAAGGTTGGAGAACCTGAAACTGCCGTGAAAGTGGAATATTTTCACCACAAAATACACAACAAGCAGTTTTTAAACTATCTTTATACGCTGGATTTAAAACACTTTTACAAAATTGAAAACTTTAAATGATTGTTTTCCTTTTTAGCTGTCACTTCAATATTACGTTAAAGAGAAAACTTGAGAAATGCTTAAAATAAATAGTCCAAATATTAATTTACAATATTTTACAAAGAGCGCAGTGAATTGTGGAATTGGCTTTTGTACAAATAAATCCTTCCAACAGAAAAACAAAAAAGATAAATCCGGCAGTTTATTCTTCACAAATAATGTGTCACAAGATGAAGATACGTTGGTGCTTTTCACAAATTAATAAACATCCCAGGAGCTTAGTGAAGGTACAGATCCAAAAGTATTTAGACATCAAAAATATTCAAATTGAGTGGAATGATAAGCTGTAGATCTGTTTGCTTGTATTTAAAAGCTAAGTAGAAAACATTACTGGTGCAAAACTGCATGAGAAGAAAATTTCTGTGGCTCAATTTATTAATAACCTTATTAAAATAATGTGTTAAAAGATTAACTTAGCCCAATTACAGTATGCTGATGCACACTAGTTTTTTTTTTTTCAAGTCAGTATTTGATCAAAAAGAAATCTGTATTTGTTTAAAAATTGAAGATTACAAGAAAAAAAAAATAGAAAAAGTCAACTATGGCTTTAGTGTTTGATTCAATTACATTTTGAATGATTGTTTTTAAGTATAAACCACTTCTGTTAACACCCAGTACGTTTTCAGCTACAAGCCGAAGGAAATAAGTCTTAAAACACCTTTATTAAAAAAAAGGCAGGACATCAAAATGCACACGAGCAGAGTTAAATCAGCTCTTTTGTTACGGGAAATTAGTATCTAATGTTGCACCAAAACGGATGAGATTGTTTAAAAAAAGAAGGGGACCAAAAGCAGATCCTTGGGGAACGTTGTTTGAGAAAGTTTGAGAACAAGCTACAGAATTGCGTAAAAATGTTTTCTTTTAACCATTTTAATGTAAAAAGAATAAGAATGGAGGTTTCAACAGATAAAAAAATGATGGGAGGGGAAAACTACTAGCTCATACTTTTGAGTAAGAACTTAATTTTTTTTTTTTTTACAAATAAAAGCACGTAACGTGAAGCAACAAGGTTCCAAATGAGCACTGTTAAAAACAACAACAAAAAGAGATGAAGAGCACCAGGTTAGATTTTATCTGCTCGGCCAGCTGCTTTGTGCTCCACTTCTGCAGCTCAATTATAACAAGTACCTCAACACATTCAGCCTCTTTTTCACTGCCATTCGTAAAAAAAAAATTAAAAAAAGTACAAAAAATAAATAACATCACGCTTCAGGTGAGGTGTGACCTGCACATTTTGACGGACTCACACATTTCTGGGTCCATTTAAAGGCGTGGACTTCAAACAAACTGAGCAGGATGAGACAAACTACTGTAAATAGATGAAAATATTTTGTTCAGATATGGCATAGTATTCTTGTAAAAGAGGTTGTGTTTAATAAAGTTAATTTCTCCAAAGTGTTTTTACATTTCAACAGAAGAGTCCAGCTAACACAGCTTAAGGTTCACTGTTATTATTGCACTTATACAAACAAAGATGGCTTTCAGGGAGGTTGGACAGACGTCCTTCTTTCAAAGCAGAATGAAAGTCTTAAAGAGGAGCGACCTCCTCATTCATCCAGATGGATGCATGTGGGTCCTCCTCAGGGAGGTGGGATGGAGGGCTCGGTCACGGCCAGCTCCTGAGCCAGATCGTTGAAGCGAGCAATGTAGTCCACGCTGCTCTCGCTCATCATGCAGGCAAGCTGAGAGTCCATCTGCAACCGAAACGAGATGACGAGTGTTTGTTATGAACCTCTGGAACGTTTGAATGATTTAAGGCCAAATAACACTTTCTGTCCTACAAGATAAGAAGCTGCACATCTCAGTCACCTATCTGTTCTTTAGTTACAAGGCTGCAGTCTTTCTGCCAAGCTTAAGCGTCAAATTTCACATAACTGATTAAAAATGTAAAAGGAATAAAAACAACAAATAAATTTTTATAATTTTTTACGTGACTCAATACAGTACAAGAGCCTTTTCTCATTTCTTTCCCTTGAGCCTTCTGATCTCTCTGCTCTGCTGCCTGCAACAGAAAATCCTCAAACCGTTTGGAAGATGTTCTCAATTCCTAAAATAAACCAAGGAAAGGAAAGAAGAGGCCTTTTGAATTTATGGGTTTGTCTTTTTGAGAAGTGCTTTTTGCTTCTGTGACGTTAAAGGTGGTGTGACATGATGTTGGAACTATGCATAAAGTGGCACAACATATATACTGTACAGGTAGTCCCCGACTTACGAGCGAGTTCCGTTCCTCCGAGGCGCTCGTAAAGCGAAAATTCGTAACTTGGAACGGCCGCCACGTGTCTCGTAAGTCCGGAATTTCGCTCGTAAGTTGGAACGGTTTTGCTAGCGCGACTACAAACACTCGTTTTTCATCGAAAAACTGCTTACGAGTGCATAAAAATGATCGGAAACGTGTGTCCACATGTTTAGCTAACGAACTGTGGTGAAAAAACACAGAAAAACTCTGTATTTTTTGCGTTTTTTCCAAAAATTCGCCAGCTCGTAAGTCCGGAACCTCGTAGGTCAGAGCGCTCGTAAGTCGGGGACTACCTGTATGTTGTTCAACTATGTTAGTTTTAACAAACAAAATGATAAATCAATGAAATTTTGTTTCAAAAGTGATTTTAAAATTGGCGCCGTGTTTCGTCACGGGACATCCAGGTACTTACGCATGCGACGTTGTGACGCAGAGACAAGGACTTCAGTCTGCAGGCTGCTATTGTCATTGTCTTCAAGATCGCCTATTTTCTTTTGTATAACTTGAAAAATGCTGGTACGTTGTGTCGCATTTGGGTGTTCTAACATCGCCAGCTCTGTAGACGACTACTATCGGGTTCCAGCCCTTCACCCTCGTAACCTTGCTCATCTGAATGTCGGACTCCCCCTCGCACCATGAACGGTAAGACTCAAATAAATACGGCTGCAGACCAAAAGTAGAACCAGCTGTTTGTTGTTCATCACTCGAACTAACTTCAGCTTCCCAAACTGAAGACAAATCACTCAAACCTTCACTTAAATTGTTTATTTCCTCAGTTTATATATTCAACGCTATTGGTTATTTACAAGGTGCGTTCTAGCCATTGTGTCATAATGCGTCAGCGTTTGACTGCGACGCACTGCAGAGTTACGTCAAAACGATTTTATTCAAAAATACTTTTATATATTAATTATTCAAAGCATCTGTGTACAAACAAAGCGGAGTAGCTCCTCTTTCTAAAATGTCTACGTTTTAAAATCATGTCACACCACCTTTAAAAGAGGAAGTCAAGCCCTCACTTTAAATTTCAAATCTTATTTTGAAGTATAAAACGCAGCAAAATATGGCTCTACCCTGAATTTTTACAATTTATTTTAGAGGTAAGGTTTAAAATGATTTTGTTCTTTCATCTGCGTGTCGTCACCTCCTCTGTTAGGAGAAACCGACACCTGAGGAGAAGAATTACGGGAGCTCAAACGGGAAGTGAGACGACTTACTTCCGCTACATCAGGAAGGCCACGGGACTGGAAGGAGTCATGGGAGTTGCAGTCCAAGAGGCTTGGACCAAGCAAAGCTGTGCCGCTAGAGGGGCCAGTGGGGGTTAGGGTGGTCCGCCTGCCCTTATCAGGAGAGACCATACTGGCTGGAAAGATTAAAGAAATAGTAATAAATAAAGAGGAAAAGGATGAACAGTAGGAATAGAACAGGTGAGGACAGGAAACATGTCTGCCTTTCTGTGTTGTCAAGTTGAAGAGTTTCTGCGACTGGGCATCAACAAGAGGATAAAACAGTGTTTTTAAAAATTATTCAATTATAAAACTGTATGTGTTGTTTTGATGTGATTTTAACAGAACCCTAAATTTCAAACAATAAAATGGGAAGATTTAAACAATTTACATGAGCACATTTGGAAGAAAAAGCAGTGAAGTGTGAGATGGGAAGTACATCTTATGTCATTTTAGGTCAAAAATATATTTTCTGACAGCATTTTGAAAAAAGTAATGAAAATCATGAGCAGATAGAACAACAACAAAAAAGTTACTTCTTTCCAAATGTTTAGGGAAAAAAACAGACTTACAGAGAAGGCATCCCAGGGTGGAGTCGGATGAGTCGCTGGGGTACCACTGGGGGTCGTGGCTCGGCGAGGGGATCCACCCTCTGGATGGGCTGACGGAGGGAGACGAGGCCAGCAGTTTGGACGGGTCACCATTTCCCAGTTTGGCTGGAGAGAGAGCAGCCTCCTCACCTGCAGCAAAACAGGACAATGAGTTTGAGATTTAACTTTTTTTCTTTTAAATGTGTCTGGTTGTCAAAATCAAAAAATCAAAAATAAACTAATACTTAACTTACTTCTCCCAAGACAAAAACAAACTTGCCTGTTACAGAGCTTACTTTATTTTCATAAAGAAATACTCTGAACAGCTGTCCAGATGCATGCTCAATAAATAATCCAGGTAGAAAAATCTAACAAGGTTGAGTCAGGTCCTCTGGACAGATTCTTCTTTGTTGAAACATTTTGTCTTTTTATCCATGGATAAAATGATGGATCAACCAGTTTGCTGCTGACAGCCAGAACTAGCTATTCACACGTGTATGATCCACTATGATAAGGTGATATTTTATAAGACTGAGTTTGTTGCAGGGCCTCAGACTGAAGGAGCTGACTTGTTACCATCTCTGAATATACTTCATTTTATTTGTTTATATTTTTATAATCAGGAAATAGGAGTTACTTAAATATAAAATCTGTTTCACAAATACAGGTAGTCCTCAACTTACGACGTTTCCCGGTTACGTCACGCATCTCCCATAAAATAAAAAAAATAAAAAATTAGAATTTTTTTATTTTGAAAGCAGAGTTCCGAGTTCCTTCCGGTTTCGACAGCAGTAGCTTGACGGCAGAGGGCCGGACCTGCAGACCTTGGACCGGCAGACCGACGAGCTAACATGCTAACAGGCCTTACTGTAAAGCTGTGGACTGCGCGAAGCAATGGAAAACTACAGGCAGCTGCAGAGCTTGGAGGAACAACGAGCTAACATGCTAACAGGCGGAGGAAGGTTTCACCAGCTCCCAGTAGGTTATTAACTATTTTTTTCTCCCTTCATTATGGCTCCAAATGTATGTGTTTTTTTATAATGTATGTAGGGTACTGTGTTAGGATAGGCTAAGTGCTTGGTAAAATACAGAATTGTACGTATAAGGTGCAGTTTGGACGTATTTTCCGACTTACGACGAAATTCTACTTGCAACGTCATGTAGGAACGGAACTCTGTTGTAAGTCGGGGACTACCTGTACAAGATTAATAAATTTATTTAGTCATACTTAAACAAATCTGAGAAGAAAAAAAAA
Organism: Garcialebias charrua; assembly: GCA_038048925.1. Taxonomy (NCBI): domain Eukaryota; kingdom Metazoa; phylum Chordata; class Actinopteri; order Cyprinodontiformes; family Rivulidae; genus Garcialebias; species Garcialebias charrua. The sequence goes on from JBBPBX010006166.1 coordinate 32,622, forward strand.
AGGCATGGTATAGTTTTATCAAAAATTTGGTGCAAGAAAGATAAAGCAGATCATCCAACCAGTGGTAAGGATGAGCTGAAATTTCTAGTAGTGTCTGAAAATGATGTTTCAATTTCAGCTGGAGAGCAGCATAAATGAGTGAAAAAGATGCGTACCATAGTGTGTCGAGTTGATGGCAAGCTCAATTAGAGAGTCGCTGATGTGCGTTTGAGGTTCTCCAGGAGCGAGAGCCTCTTCAGGCGGGCCCGGCAGAGAGATGTCGAGCAGCGAGGCGACACTGGGTGGAGAGAGGAGCGAGTCTCCACCGCCAGTCGCTCCAGGAGACGGTGGAAGTAGACCGTTCTGTGGAAACAAAATTCAGTGGGTTTTAAGCAGGCTCGTTCAAAGGGGACCAAATATTGGTTTTATAAATTTTTATGGTATGTCTGTGGGCTATCCAGACCATGTTCATTCAATTTAATGCACAAAATAATTCTTAGATAATAAAATATCCCCTTTCTAGTTGTGCCTTTTCTGACTTCCGTTCTGAACGAGCTGTTTATGATAAGGCCACGCCCTTCAAAAATCTGTTTACATTAACTCCGCCCTCCAAAGGGGACCCTGAGTCAGACCCAGAGGCAGACGCCATTTTGGGCAGGGCAAATGAGGCGCTGACGCGTCGCGTAGGCCGCTGAGAAACATCCATAAGTTCACCCTCCATGTTAAAAACTCTTCGTCTGACTCTTCGAAAACAAGCAATAAGGCTGCAGAGTAACACACTGGCTGCTAACTGCTATACACGCTCTCTCTAGCGGGGACCGCTTTTTTCACGGACCACATCCGGCGCGGAACGGATATGGTCCGTGAGCAGTCGTCCGGTTGATTTAAGAGCCCGTAAATAAGTTTTTTCGTTGATAGATAATTAGTTATTAGCGGTACTGCATTTTAACAACAACGAAACATCGAACTCTAGTAGCCATTGTGCTGACATGAACTCAGGAAAAAAAAACGTGACGTCTTTTATACTGAAGTGGGTGGAGCATCACCAGGGTTGCTAGGTGAGGGGCTGGACTCAGGTTGGGGTGGGTTGTCCTGCAGCTTGTGACATCACAAGCGCCAGGATTTGAAAACGAGACATTTATATCACTGAAAAATAAATATACTTAAGAGTAAATATACCAGGTGCATTTTTTTGGCCCTAGGACTGTTTTTTTAAGAAGTACATAACCAAAGTTGAGTAAAAAAAAAGCATTAAAAAGTGAATTTTGCATCTTTGGTCCCCTTTAAAACAATGATAGTTTAATAAACCGTGTTTCTGGTGGATTCCAAAAGCTTCCTTTTACAATCTGTTTTTTTTTCCTCTCCTCAAAATAATATTACTGTTTTGTTTAGTTTATAATGGGAAGTAATTTTACTTAAGCACAACAGTGGTTAAGAAAAAAACAAAAAGGACAGCCGTTCCCATTTTTAGAAATACTGCACACAAATGTTGCATCAGGTCTCAAAATGTTCAACTAATAAGGGTGATGAGAATGAAACAAAGCTGTAAGTTATACCTAGGTGTGTGTGTGTGTGTGTGTGTGGTGTGTGTGTGTGTGTGTGTGCTCTGCTGACCTCTGGGACATTGTGCTGGAGCAGCTGGGAGTCTGGTTCAGCATCAACAATGGGTGTTGCTGCGAGCAGAGCGCCGCTAGGAGAATCTAACTCCCGACAGGGGCTGCTGGGAATGATGCCTGCAGACTTGGCTGCCAGGTCAATGGCACCTGAAAGATTATTATTAACAAGTCAGAAACACACGGGGATTGTCATGTCTCCACTTTCAGATGAGTAACGTGTATTACTAGTAACTAAAAATAGTACGTCAAGAGGGAAATCACTACATCTGACCCAGTTTAGCAATTAAACTCAAAAACAATATTCTGAAAATGAAAGCCGGCTCCACTGGGAATGAAATGAAATTAATGTTGGAGTGAATGTTCCTTTTTACTTTCTTTACCTAAATCATTAAATAAATGTGTGTTTTAAAGCAAGCTTGTGCATTGCATATAAAGATAACAAAATTAAGAGCTATCCATGGATTATTGTCTTATAGAAAAATACTATTTTACTGTTGTCTGACGAGTTCATATGAGGGAAAAGACTTTATAGTTAAGGAGGTAAGGAATGATAAATCTTAACAAATAGACGTTTTCTGTTTATTGGGTCTCCTACTTTTCTTGAATGTGAGAAGGAACTAGTTTGATTAAGGCTGCTACGGCTTGTATGCACTAGCTGCTGGAGTAAATAAAGAAGGGATTAGACTAGCGGGTAGTATTGCATTTAAAATGTATGGGCTCCCACTAAAACTTTGCTGCGTTTTAACCAAATTAAATTAATGAATGAACGCAGCCGTACTGGAGAGCTGGCTGGGTAGTGCAGAGCTGGATGCTGGAGGTGAAGTTTTGGCTGTAGGAGGGCGGGAGCAGGGAGTCAGGCGAGTCTGGATTGGCCGGAAAGAGCCAGTTCCTGAGAGAGGAAACAGGAAGTGAGTGAAAAAGCAATTAAAGCCATGTTTGAGAAAGAGGAAATCACATTTCAGACGGTTTCACCAGCATATTGCTTTGCCGACACGGTACATTACAATAAGGCTCCCCTTATAGATGACTAATAGTTTATAGATACGTTATTAATTTGTCTATAAACACTTTATAAATCATTAATACTTGTTTATTATGCATTAGTTAAGGGTGACAGAGACAAAACTGAGCAGTTTCTTGCCAAATAATGAGCCAAATCTGTTCAACAATTTATTTAATCTAGAGTTGTTATATTAAATATTTCAGACTAAGCTAGTTACTACCTTGTAAGCACAATAAGTATTTGTAAACCTATTTCTTTAGCATATAATGTTGTACTTTCTCACTGCACTGGAAGTATCTACAACTACCGGTTATATTATATCCTAAAAAAAATTTAGATTTACAAATGATTATTGTGCTCACAAGGTAACATGAGAGTATGTTAGGATTTTTTTTGCCTTCAAATCCTATACTGTATGTTGTCACTTTTATTACTTTGTCTCTCTAAATAGGTCTCACTTGTAAATGAGTCTTCGAGGCTCAGTGTGATTTATCTGTATAAATAAAGGTTGAATGAATGAAAACTTAATCTGAAATGTTTAATGTAACAACTCTAGATTAAATATATAGGTGAACAGATTTGGCTCAGTGTTTGACAAAAAGCTAGTCAGTTTTGTGTCTGTCACCCTTAATTAATGTATAATAAACATTTATTAATGATTTATAAAGTGTTTATAGAGGAATATAATAATGTATCTATAAACTATTTATTAGCCATCTATAAGGAGAACCTTATTGTCAAGTGGTACCGCTGACACAACCACAAATACAAGAAAATCAAGTACCGGTACCAGTTTTGAAGAACTGAAAAGTAGCGTTTTGATGACAACATACTTTACTGTAGGATTAGTTCTTTAGTACCTGTAGCGGAGGAGTTGGAGAGGATGGAGAAGGAGCAGACATGTTGAGGAGTGTCTCCTGCAGTCCTGGGCAGCAGTGTTCGCTGTGAATGAACGCAGAGCGAAGGCAGATAAATATTTTAGCACACCACTGCAGGCATCGTTTTACACATCTGTGCAAATGAATCGAGACGGTGCATCCAGTATCCCCTTCCTTCGCTCTTACCTGAACTACAAGGGGCTTTCGAAGTTGTCTGTTTCGAGGTTTTCTCTGTCTGGAGAGGAAAAGATCTGACTGCATCTAAAAGAAAAAAAAAAAGATTTGAGTGCACAGGTTTAATATTGACTTCGTCTAAACAGTATTGAAACCTTTTCCTACACTGATGGAGTCCAGCTGCTGTCTGAAGGCGAGCTGGGCCTCCTTGTTCGGGGAGAACATTCTGTTGTGTCGGGAGCTGTTGGGGGGTAGTGTGGTGGGTACTGCAAACAGGCTGCCTTCTGAGTCGCCGCTCGCCGTCGACCCTAGCAGAGAACGAGGGAGGTTACGTCCGCCTGAGGAGAGGAGGAACATGTGCCATGTTAACCAGATTTCAGTACCCGCGGCAGCAGCTTGAAAATATGCACAAGACTGCAAAAAAAATACCGGAGGCTGCAGAGTTGGGTGTGTGAATTCTGGTCACTCGAACAGGAACTTGTTGCCGACCACAGCTGGGGCTGCGAACTCCTGCGATAGGACCCTTCCCTGGAGGAGTGAGGGTCTGCTCCTCCTGGTGGCTCTTCAGTGGTGATGTGGCTGTGGAGCACACCTCAGCAGCCTGTGGACAAAAACACAAACACGTTGTTTACTGCTGACAGTCAACTCTTTTTGTCTTATTTATGCATGCAAATAAATGAAAACATTACAACTCTGTAGTTTATGAAGCCTTTAGAGTCTCCTGTTAGATGTATCAACAGCGTGATGACATTTTGAAAAATGCATTGACTGTGAATAAAACTGATCGTAATGTTGGCAAACAATCACATCCAGTTTCTGCTGCTAATCTAATGCTAATCTTTAGTCTTAGTTTTTGAAAATCAATTTGCAGTGAAGGATTGGGATGATGGATTCAGACCTGAAACAACAGTAGAGTACAGTACTCCAAAAAAATCTTGCCAGAAAATTAAAAACCAAAACACATCTGGAAACTACAAACCAGATTCCAAAAAAGTTGGGACACTAAACAAATTGTGAATAAAAACTGAATGCAATGATGTGGAGATGGCAAAAGTCAATATTTTATTCGTAATAGAACATAGATGACAGATCAAAAGTTTAATCTGAGTAAATGTAACATTTTAAAGGAAAAATATGTTGATTCAAAATTTCAGTGTCAACAAATCCCAAAAAAGTTGGGACAAGTAGCAATAAGTGGCTGGAAAAAGGAAATTGAGCATATAACAAACAGCTGGAAGACCAATTAACACTAATTAGGTCAATTGACAACATGATTGGGTATAAAAAGAGCTTCTCAGAGTGTCAGTGTCTCTCAGAAGCCAAGATGGTAAGAGGATCACCAATTCCACCATTGTTGCTGCAGCAATACCAGAATGGTGTTACCCAGCGTAAAATAGCAAAGACTTTTAAGTTATCATCATCAACCGTGCATAACATCATCAAAAGATTCAGAGAATCTGGAACAATCGCTGTGCGTAAGGGTCAAGGCCGTAAAACTCTACTGGATGCTCGTGATCTCCGGGCCCTTAAACGTCACTGCACCTCAAACAGGAATGCCACTGTCAAGGAAATAACAGAATGGGCTCAGGAATACTTCCAGAAAGCATTGTCAGTGAACACAATCCACCGTGCCATCCGCCGTTGCCAGCTGAAACTCTACAGTGCAAAGAGGAAGCCATTTCTAAGCAAGCTCCACAAGCTCAGACGTTTGCACTGGGCCAGGGGTCATTTAAAATGGAGTGTGGCAAAATGGAAGACTGTTCTGTGTCAGATGAGTCACGATTTGAAGTTCTTTATGGAACACTGGGACGCCATGTCATCCGGACCAGAGAGGACAAGGATAGCCCAAGTTGTTATCAACGCTCCGTTCAGAAGCCTGCATCACTGATGGTATGGGGTTGCATGAGCGCTTGTGGCATGGGCAGCTTGCATGTCTGGAAAGGCACCATTAATGCAGAGAACTATGTTCAGGTTCTAGAACAACATATGCTCCATCTAGACGTCATCTCTTTCAGGGAAGACCCTGCATTTTTCAACAAGATAATGCCAGACCACATTCTGCAGCAATCACAACATCATGGCTACGTAGGAGAAGGATCCGGTACTGAAATGTCCAGCCTGCAGTCCAGATCTTTCACCTATAGAGAACATTTGGTGCATCATAAAGAGGAAGGTGTGACAAAGAAGGCCCAAGACGATTGAACAGTTAGAGGCCTGTATTAGACATGAATGGGAGAGCATTCCTATTTCTAAACTTGAGAAACTGGTCTCCTCTGTCCCCAGACGTCTGTTGAGTGTTGTAAGAAGAAGGGGGGATGCCACACAGTGGTAAAAATGGACTTGTCCCAACTTTTTTGGGATTTGTTGACACCATGAAATTTTGAAACAACATATTTTTCCCTTAAAATGATACATTCTCTCAGTTTAAACTTTTGATCTGTGATTTGTGTTCTATTCTGAATAAAATATTAGATGTCGGCACCTCCACATCATTGCATTCAGTTTTTATTCACCATTTGTTTAGTGTCCCAACTTTTTTGGAATCCGGTTTGTAAAAACAGATAAATGGAAAAGTGAGTACAGTACTTACTAGAGGTTTAGGATTGACCTCAGTGGAAATCAACTTGAGCAGGCAGCGCAAAACCCTGTTTGTCCTGTTGGGCTTGGGCTGTACCACCACATCTTCAAGGTTGCTGGTAGGAACTGCAGCTGGCTGCCACTCATACTCCAGCTGCAGCTTGCCTGGTTTCCCAAACATCAGGTAGAGCTCAGCCAGGGTGACGTTGTCCCCATCACGGGCACTCCACCCCTCCTCTCTGATATGCTCCACTGTCCGTTCTTTTGCTGGTGGTGCCGAGCTCTCTTCTGAGCTCATAAGTGAAGGTTTAGCTGAAGGGGTCTGGGTAGATTCTGGGGATGAGGTCTCGTTGTTCTGCTCCTCTTTGCACTGCTCTGATGAGCTCTCTGCACCACTGCACAACTTCTCTGCACTTCTGTTCACCTCTAACACACCACTGGCCTCCACATCAGTGCAAGTCTTGCCAGACTCTGAAAAGCCCAAGGCATTTCCCTCTTCGCTAGGAGCTGCAGTTTGCTGAGAGGCCACAGAAAGAGACGGCGGCCTCTTCTCCTCTAGCTTTCCAGAACTATCGGGTGATGGTTCTGAATTAGAGGGCTCAGTCCGACGAGCATCAGACAGTACAGACGCTGAGGTAGTAGCTACAGCAGAGCTTCCTCGGCCAGACTTGCTGCTACCTCGAGGAGGGGGCGCTGGTTTCAGGGGTCCCCCTAAAATCTGGGCTGCTGGAAGTTCCTTGGCGTTGGATCGGTTCTTGCCACTCTCTAGCCAGTGTACAGTGCAGGAGGCCTTGGAATGAACCACCCGTGCCACACCAGGTAGTGTAGTCAAGGTGATGTTTTCAGCTGGGAACAGAAAGAGCTCCTCTTGTTTTTTGCTGGGAGAGGATGTGCTGGACTGACTGGCCTCAAGAGCCTCCCTCTCCATGATACTCATAAGCTGTAGCATCGCTGTTAAAGAAAACAAACAGTATACTGTCCTTTTATACATCCCAAACACACCATAGCTGCTCTACTTCACATACCATGCATTTAGAAAAACTTCTTATCAAATCAAACGTTGGAGTTAGGGATCGGCAGCTGGAATCCCAAAGTAAAGTGTTTTTAACCTCAAGTGCAAACCATGACAAAGGATACAATTCGCTGGTCTTGGTAAGCCCACTTCTGTTTCAGGTACTCGATGAGGTTGGAGACTTTCCTGTGGAGTTCCACCACCATCCTGTGTTGGAAAACACAAGACAAAACTTTGACTTAAAAGTGTTCATTTATAATGTACTGTGTTAGGATCTGAAGAACACTATTTACTCTCTCAATAACTGAAAGTTTACCATCTGTAATTAAGAAACATACACTACCTGGCCACAAAAAGCTATTTAACTAGCTAATGCAAAATGTGGCTCATCAGTTCTTCATCATTTCAGGAGACATTTCAAGTTGTTGAAGGTTGCTAGCGCTTCAGAAAGTCACAATATTTGTCCCACAAGCTAACAAAGCAACAAAAGAGATCACTAAAACAACATGGTCTTCTGAACTGTCCAAAGCATTGTTAAAAACTGGAAGAACAGTGCTGAAATCAAGAGGGAAAAGTGCTTAGTAAAACATCTTTAATTTTTCGTTACTTGCATGCATGATAAAATGTGTCTGACACGTTTCAGAGTGATGGGTGCAATAGGTAAGAAGAGAAGCAAATGCATCCATATGGTATGAATCTGTGGAAACATCATGCAGTGGTTTGACACGATCAATAAAAATATTGGGGTACAATAGAACATAAATAAATGTTGAGATCTTTTAAGTGTATTAAAATGATACCAGTGGCCAAAAGCTAAAGATTCTCCAAAGAAATGCTGACATTTTTTTTGGCAGGGCAGGGTACACTTTGTCTTTTTGAGTGAGATTTTGAGAATAATTGCTTTTAAATGTTTTGAACTGCTAATAATAAATCTAGATAAACGTATTACAGCTGACCACCTCCAAGCAAAATGTAACTTTATGTGAATATGTGTCACTAATCTTGTGCTTTTGTATAGATGCTTTCTAAAGCCCAGCATTCATGTCTCTTTTTTCACATTAATACAAACTATAGTAACTGGAACAGAAATTATGAGGCTATCAGCAGTTTTAAATACAACAACAACTTTTGACATACCAGTAAGCACTTTTCATGAGGGTACTATACCTCTCATAATAACAAGTGTGGTACACTTTAGGAACCTTAGTTAATCAGCACGCCTTACCTGAGGCGAGGATTGTGTGCCAGACTTTGAACACGGGCCCATGAGCGGTTACTGCGGGGGTGAAGCTCCACCGCCACCTTCAGGGGTAGACGCACCGGCTTCTGGTCTTCTTCATCACTCACTCCTGCAGGAACATGAAGATGCACCATAACTCAAAAACAGACACCAACTTATTATTAATTTCTCTTATAGACAAGGTCACTTGTAGAATAAGAGCCAAGTAGACAAAAAGCCAGACATCAACTCTTTTAAAATAGAACTGTCAGTATATTTGCACTAAACGAAACAATGTGTTTCTAGACACATTTTCAATACCAATAGTCAAGGTTATACATATATTATTATTATAATATATAACAAACGGTTGACTGAAATAGATGTGTGGTGTGTAAGTATTTCAAGACTTTACCGTCTCTCTGGTAAAACAGTCAATGAATGACTGGTGTTGCATGTTTTGTCTCCAACAATTTTAAATTTAGCTATAAAGCTGGTGGATCAGTAAAACCTTCCTTCCTTCTGCCCACACGTTGTTTTAAGTCCTTTGCACTAAATGCTGCTTCACAACAGCCCTAATCGAGCACAAGCTGTGTAAGATGGTTTTACGAAGCAATCTTAAGTTAGATGTCAGATTCTTGTTTTTATTCTTCAACTGGGCAAATTGTTTTACTTAGATGTGCAAAATAATGTTACTGAAGGAAGATTTGATGACTGCTGGCCTGAACAGTCCGTTCAGCTCTTCTTCACGCTCCACATTTAGTTACTGTGGAAACACGACTAGCCCACACACCATCGTTGTTTTTTTGCCAAAATACTGCCCCCACAGACCCTGTGTGCCACCATTTAAGTTTATTTGTGTTTTCAGGTAGAGACATTGATCTGTTTTGTTTAAAGTAAATGCTTTGGTTTGTACGTGCAGACGCTCACCATCTGGATCACAGAGTTTCTTCAGGGCACGGCACATGGGTGCTTTAATTCGCAGGTTCCTCCCTTTAGAGCGGACAGTGGTGGCCCTGAAGAACAATAGTGTAACACAAATCCTTTCAACACCAAGTCCGTAAAAATCACTGTTCTGACTATTTATGTTCCTGCTATTATTGTTGTTTTTTTTCCCATCACATCAAAAATAAAAGCTTGTTTTATGGTATGAACTTACCCTTGCTGGATGAGTTCATTCAGCTTTGCCACGTTCTTTTCATCCATTACTGTCAAAGACAAAACACAAAAACAGAGAGAAGGTTATGTCATTGTCCCTTAAGGGCAACGGGTTTAATCGCATCCCTGGTGTCTCTGTCCAACAGCAGCAAAAAACAAAACTCCTGAGCAAATTACCTTAAGAAGAAATTTATTTAAACCTGTAACAGCCTTCACTTACGTCCTCCAACTTTTTTACGAAGCTCAGCATAGCAGATAAGACCATACAGTTCTTGAGAAGATTTCTTCAAGACGCGCGAGTAAACTGAAAAGAAAAAGTGGGCACAAGTAGGCAGGAGATCCGTGTATGCTACATAAAGATAACATGACAGTAGCGTAAAAAAAAACTCAGTCAGGGAAATGGGTTTAACCTTATCTAATGCAATTCTTTAACCCATGTTTAGTTTAAGGTAAATAAACAAAACACTAAACATTCACGTGGGATATGGAATTTTTTTTATTATACATACATATATATGTACTGTATGTACATATATACAGTATATAAATTTGAGATGGCCAGGTCAGATAGTTGATATGTGATGAGATGGATTCTTGTTTACTTGATGAGCACGTATCTGTGGAGGCTCAAATATCTATAAATGTTTAACAGCAAACAAACTGAATCTGGACGAGTACGGTAGATCATGACCCTGTATTAAAAACATATGCAGTTTTGGTAACCAATATTTGGTTGTAGTTATTTTCTTTCAACTGCCCTCTTCTTCAGGGATCGCCACAGCAAGCGAACTTGCACGAAACGTTTGTCAATTGTTTTATGCCAGACGCCCATCCTGGCGCAAACCGGACTTGAACCTGCAGCCTCAGGATTACAAGAGTGCAGCACTGACCACTGAGCTACTGCAGCCCCCCCTGGTGATCCACATTTGATGAATAATACAAAAGAAAAGTTCAACATGCATGACAGCAGACAAATCAAACAACCAACAAAGTTAGAAAGGACTGCAAATTTCCTACAAACTGCAAATTACATCAACAATGATAAATTATGAAGAGACACTGACCGTTGGCAAAGTCAATGTGCTTGGAGATCTTGTGCCAGGTGCGATAGTAAAAATGCCGGACCTGCTCTTTGTTCTTCACCATGTTGGCCGGCTTCCCTCTCTTTTTGTATTTTATAGCGATATTGTTCTGGATCGCCTCAAAATCCTTCCCATGCTGAAAGTGAAAGTAGAAAAAAATAAATGAGCAAAAACGTTCATGAGATCTTTTTTCTTGTGAACGTGGCGCTTTGATTTGCTGCACTTGTCACCTCGTAGAGCCCCTCAAAGAAGCTGTTTTTGTCCTCTGCGCTCCAAGACTCCCACTGCCGACGGGCTCTCTTCTGGCTTCCAGCTTGCTCCTCCTTCTCGGCGGACCCGTGGCTCTTGGAAGCCTTCGACAACCCTCCTGTGGAGCCAGCCACAGACTGTCCCACGGCCCCATGAGAAGAACTGTTCTCTGCCCCTGTGTTATCCAGAAACAATGAGCCACAAACTCATCAACGCTTCAGTGGGGGTGAAAAAAGCAACCAAATTTAGAAATGACAGAATGAATATTCAGGGTGACTTTCCTTGTGCAAAAACAACTAAAACTCCAAACTGCTGTCAGAATGATCTTAATGAGTTTTGTAAACAGTCACTTTCTTTTTGCCAGTAACATAAAAATACACAAGTCAGACTTGTCAGAGTGCTCTAAATTTATCACACTCTAAACACTTATTTCTGTCTAATCAAAGGCCAGTCCATTTATTGAGCCACATTAAAAAAAGAAAAACCGCAGCTGAGCCAAAATAAACCATTAAGGACTTTTTTTTTCCATCTGAGTCAGTGCCCAAAACATGTTTTTTGTCCAGCTACGAATGCATGGGTTTCTGACTGGCAGTATCTCAGTAACAGGATTTTAAATGAACAGATGGCACACTGCTCTACGTTGTTCACACATACAGGATGTTTGTACTCTTGTCCCACCCCAAGTCCTACTTATCTGTGTTTCTTCTGACGGATGGAACCGAAACCCAGAGGATGAGGCCTCATTTGCATGGGAAGCATGTGCAGAGAGCATCTCTAGGTTGTGTTTAAAGCTCAGAAATGTCAATGTTACCGTGTCAGTTCCCTGATACAGCCAATATTCTAGGTTAGTGTAAAAACAGTCTTTAAATTAAATATCCATCTGGCATATAAACACAACTGTTTTTGTGGTTGCCGTTTGTCACTGGTGATTTCTAATTCAACTTAATTCAATTCAGTTTACTTAAATAGCGCCAAGTCACAACAGAAGTCGTCTCAGGGCACTGAGCAAAAACATTCATATATAAAATAAGTTAACCGAAACATTCATATTTAAAAACAATAATTTAACATTATTTATCTGAGGAGCAGACTGCTTTGAGTTTAACACCATCACAGACTCTCATCTCCCTCATGAGGAAGAAACCTTTAGCAGAACCAGGCTCAGGACAAGCGTCCATCTGCTTTGACCTGCTGGGTTTGATAGGAACAGATACACAATGGCAGGTCAAGAATCACATGTTAAGATAGAAATAGTATCAAATGAAAACTATTCAATTTTAGCAAATTGTTTAAGGAAATGAGGTGAATTTATCCTCCAGTAGTCTAAGCTTAAGGCGGCATAACAAGCCAACTCTAACTATAGGATTTATCAAAAAGTAAAGTCTTAAAAAGGTATTGTGACATAATGTTGGAACTATGCATAAAGTGGCACAACGTACTGTATATATGTTTTATCATTCAACTATGTTCAAGCAAAATGATAAATCAATGAAAATTTGTTTCAAAGTGATATTAAACTTGGCGCCGTGTTTCGTCACGGGAAATCCGGGTACTTCCACATGCGACGTCTGTGACGTAGGGACAAGAAGTTCAATTTGCGGCCGCTATTAGAACGCAGTTTCATTGTCTTCAAGATCGCCTATTGTTTTTGTAGAACTTGAAAAATGCCGTTAAGTTGTGTCGCTTTTGGGTGTTCTAATATCGCCAGTGAACACGTGAGCCTTTTCACTTTCCCAAAAGATGAAAAACTTTGTCAAGAAATCTCAGAGTCCACCTCGCTCCCTGAACGGTAAAGCTTGATAAATACAGCTGCAGACCTACATTACAAACAGCTGTTTCTTGTTCATCACTCCAACTAACTTCGGCTTCCCAAACTGAAGACAAATCGCTCAATTTTTTTTTTACTTAAATTGCTTAATTCCTCGGTTTATATATTCACTGCTATTTGTTATTTACAATGTGCGTTCTTGCCATTACGTCATAAAAATGCGTCGGCGTTTGACCCCTCCTTTCTCCACCCGAAAACTGCGACGCACTGCAGAGTTACGTTTTATTAAAAAATACTTTTATATATTAATTCTTCGAAGCATCTGTGTACAAAAAAAAAAAAATCAAAGCGAGTAGCTCCTCTTTCTAAAAATGTCTATCTTAGCATATTGTCACAATACCTTTAAGCCCTGTCTTAAAACTGGACAATGTGTCAGTCTTTTACGGACAGAATTTGGAAATTGGTTCCACGTTTCTGTTGATGAAAATGAAAGCAACATATATAATGTATAAATGCAGCATTAAGAATTGTGAACTCGTGGTGAGCTGAATCAACCTTTTGGTGCTGATGTTGATTTTCTGTCCCTGCTGAAACACTGAGTTCAGTTTCTAACTGAGAACTGTCAGGTGTCATCCTAACAGAAACCCAGGTGCTGGCCTCTCTCTGACTCTTTACAGGATGATGTTACAACTCAGGCTGCTGGACGCAGAGCAGGATAAAAAGCAACCAGGTGGCTTCAAGATAAACAAACTTGCACATACGTAGTGTGAAAAGTGAGAGCAGTCGTGTTAATCTGTATTTACCTTTCGATTTGGCCCCGCTGTGTCCATTGATGGTGGATCCCACTGAATCCTTCCGGATCCGTTTGCTCGGAGGTCGCACGCTCGACCTGAGAAAATGATGCTGGTCGTGACACGCAGGGGCGGGTTCCGTTGAGGTGTTGGGCTGCTGGTTCGAGTCCAGCCCGGTCCGGTTCGGCGGAGATCCGGGGAGCCCCGGCGGGTCTGATGGATGAAGTGTGTCTCCCTTTGTGCTGCGCTCCTCGCTCGCCTCCTCCTCCTCCTCCTCCTCGTCGTCGTCGCAGGCTTCGGGCTTTCTGGACGGGTTCTGCCTCTCGTCGACACCGACCCCCTCCCTGGAGCCCGGTGTCATGCTGCCATTCGTGTGGGGGGTGAAAATGTGTCACGTTTAGGAAGCAAAGCTGCGAGTAACATGAACTTCCAAACACGACGTTTACAGTCTCTCAAACATGGCCGCCGCTGTTTGTTTCAAATCCCCTCTCCAGTCCCGTCAAAACAACACCAAATACACACATTTAACCAACTGGGATGCAGCGAATTAAACAAGCGGAACAGTTTGCAGACTGTCCTCAATAAGTGTTTAGTGTCAAACGGGCAAAAAAAACACCGTAATAATTTAAAGTAAATTCAAAAGCGAGCGCTTTACAGTTTAGCGCCCTGCTGCAGGAACGACAAGAACCCGCTCGCTGCGTTAAACCTCCAGTAAAGTGTTGGTTTCGAACACATTTTTACCCGTTTTCGAGCTCTTCCGAGGCAGGGGACGTCTTCTTTCTCTTCACCATGAGTCCTGCCGCTTTCACATGTAAACACTGGTCGGATTGAACATACTACAAGCCGAAGCCGAGCTGATCCGCTCTGCCCTCTCCTCTCTCCGGCTCCGACTGAGCCCAACTCTGCGCAGTTCAACTGTTTTCTGTCAGCAACATTACTCAATACCTCTGTTCAACTACAAATAAAACTATAAATCAACACTTATATATATGAAACACTCACTACCTGCAGCGGGGAAATAAAACACCAAACTCCCAGCCTGTTGAGTTCATTTGAATTGATGCGTATAGATAGTTTTATTGACCCAAATAGACTTTTACGTCACCATCACCATCAGAAATGATCTCTGTAAATGTAATCTAAAAAAGCTAAATCTGGTCCTCTGGACATTTTTTTAACCTGGATTATTGAGCATGCATCAGGGTCTGCAAATGTAAGTTATTCCAAACACATCAGCTGCAATTGTAAGGCTTTGTGGAAACACTCGCCTATATTGACCATGTGCAATTATAACAGTGATGTAAAGTATAAAAGCGCAGTTTTTATTACTATATGTGGCCTACTGATATCCTGATTTATAGTTATTCATTAATCATCAGAAGAAGAGCAACGCAAAGTGATGGCAATAAGAAAGTTCATGACATTTTTTCTAAAATTAAAACATGAGTGAAAATGGATTGAGAAACATTTCCCAACAACATTTTGTTCTCATACCCTAGAAAACATTTACACTCTTTATTTGTATCCTTAAAAGTAACTCGGGAAAATAAGATGTATAAAATATAATTTTATTAACTAGCTGAGAGTCTGAAACCAACATTTATAAGAAGTTGAAAGTAAAATTGAGCTCCTGAGTGTCAAATCTTATGCTATAACTTACCAGACATGTGAAGCATAAACATAATGTGTTCTGCTTTGACAAGTTGTTTTAAAGGTAATATGACATTTAGCTACAATATTACACATAAATCTGTTCTACACTGTTCTACAAACTTGTTACTTTTCACTTCAGAACTGTTTCTGTTCAAGCAGCTCTGAGATTCCTGTGTTCACACCACAAGCTTGTTGACACTTTACTTAAAAATCAGCAAAGATTAAGAAAGGCCAGTTTGGGATGCATATTTCTGGCACAGTTGGTATTACCTTGTACTTATAACATATGTTTTCCACATCTTCCCAACCTTACCGACTAGCATGGCTGCTAGTGTTGCTAAGCTAACATTAACATCAGACAAAGCTCTAACGTCAACGACAACAACAAAAAAAAACTCCTTATAATATAAATGTTGTTGATCATACAAGTATTAAAAATGTTTTTTAAACGGATAACGCGAGCAGAGTATAAGAATTACCTGAAGGCAGAGGTTTTCAGTAACCTTCGCAAATAAACACTGTGTTGATGTTAAAATTACGCGTTACAGTATTCCTAAACCATTATTGTTTAATTTAGAAGCAATCTTACTGGTTGGAGCAGGGGTCTGCAACCTGTGGCTCTGGAGCAGCATGTGGCTCTTTGGTCCCTCTGCAGCGGCTCATTCAAGCTTTGACCAAAACTGACATCAAACTGAATTTTATTGGTTTTGATACAAAAAAAAAAAAGACAACCGATAGTTTTAGAAGTTTTACTGTCATTTCTTTTGCAAATATGTGAATACAGGAACAAGTACAAGGAGTAAAAACCCACTTTAACTTTATGCTTTATTTCTATAACTATTTTTTTTCACAATAAAAAAATAGGTCTACATAGTTTGTAGTTTTTATAAATAAATAAAAAACCTCTCTTTAAAATAATCTGGTATTTTCATTTGTCTTAAATTGTAAAAATATACATTATTACTATTATCTTTATGATGTCACCCCCAGTGGCCACAAAAGTCCCCTCTAAAAAAAACAAAGTGGCCCATGGGCCACCAGTTGATCACCACAGTTGTAGCAGGTTGTTGCGGCTCTGAACACTTTTAATTTATTGAACAAAGGCTAAAAATGGCTCTTTTAACGGTAAAGGTTGCAGACCCCTGGGTTGGAGGATAAAGCCCCCAGTATAGCTGTGCGTTGGGCCGAGCGCCACGCCGTGCGAGCGCCGCGGCACAAGCCTTTGAACGCGCCACGCTCAAATTTTACGACCGCTTACGCGCGCGCGTTGTCTCACAATAAACTGCCCAGCGGCGGACTGTTTTGTATGAGACACAATTGTATTAAATTCCTCTTCATCATCGCTGATCGGACTTTTCTTTTGTTTTTTTGCCAAAAGTCAAGTGATCGCTTGAAGCGGTCACCATTCGCTTCCTCCTCCGATGAGGAGGAATGAATGAATTTTTTTCTCCCACCCGACATGTCAATCAATTCAGTAGGCGTGTCAGCAAATGACCAATCAGCGACCTCAGTTTGTCCCGTAGGTAAACGCTCTGCGCGCAGCTGCTCAAATTATGACAAGAATTTGGAGCTTCACGCTGGAGCATCACGCTGAGCTATAATGTGAACTGCCTGTGCGCCGCACGCGCGCGTCGAGCGCGTGCTGCACAACGAACAGCTATACTGGAGCCTTAAGAACTGATCTTTTATATTGTATTTTACGTTTTATGTTCAGATTTTATGCACCATGAGTTCTTCGTTGGCCCACCCTTCAACTTCAACCTCTTCGGGCCGGACCCCATCTAGAGAGAGTAATCAGGTAAAATAATAAAATCAACCACCGTTACATTTTTTTTTGTCTTATAGACTTTTGTTGCTAAACTGTTTCATTACTTGCTCAGGTACAACCAAAAGCCCCGCTGCTGCAGCTCTTGCGTGTAGCTGGAGCACAGGAGGATGTCTTCACACGCAAAGAGGTAAGATGACTTGCTTTTTACGTCCTTTTTTTTTTTTTTTTCAAAATTACAATTAGTTTTGTTCATGTTCCTGAACAGGTGATGCATTACTTGGGTCAGTACATCATAGAGAAGCAGCTGTACGACAAACAGAGGCAGCACATGGTTCACTGCCAGGATGATCCTTTGGGAGAACTGCTGGAAGTTGAGAGCTTCTCTGTGAAAAATCCGAGGTATTTACCTTCAACCAAAACACTCCTACTCATATCAAGTTATTCTGGGACATATGCATTAAAAAAAAAAACTTTATTTTGCAGCCCAGTCTATGCGATGCTCAAGAAATACTTAGTTGTGCTTAGTTGTGCTGGTAAGTTATTCCTTCAACTGTCTAAATTCTGATGCATTTTTTTTAAATTGTTGTTTTTGATGGGTCATATTCAAAAAACATACAGTGTGTTTCACTTACATCTTACTATGAAGACTAAAAGTGAAGACATAGAAAATATTAAGACTACAGGTAGTCCCCGACTTACGAGCGAGTTCCGTTCCTGCGAGTTGCTCGTAACACGAAAATTCGTAAGTTGGAACACGAAGCACGTGTTCTCGTAAGTCTGGATTTTCGCTCGTAAGTTGGAACATTTATGCTAGCGCTACTACGAACACTCGTTTTTCATCAAAAACGTTCATATTAGTTCATAAACATGGTCGTAAACGTGTTTCCAAACGGTTAGCTAACACACCTTCATCTAAAAACACAAAAAAGTGTTGTATTTTTTACAAATTTACTTCTCTTTCGCCAGCTCGTAAGTCCAGGACCTCGTATGTAAGAGCGCTCGTAAGTCGGGGACTACCTGTACAGTGCAGGATTCCTCCGCAGCTGCACCGCGTACAGTACAATACTGTATTCTTCTTCCGCTGCGTTACGACGTTTATGATGTAAAACTGTCGTCCATCCGCCGTATTCCGTTTACGACGTAAAACCAACGTCCATCCTTCCGTATTCCGTTTACGACGTAAAACCGTAGTCCATCCTTCCGTATTCCGTTTATGACGTAAAACCGCCGTCCATCCGCCTTATTCCGTTTACGACGTAAAACCGCCGTCTATCCTTCCGTATTCCGTTTACGATGTAAAACCGCCGTTCATCCGCCGTATTCCGTTTATGACGTAAAACTGCCGTCCATCCACCGTATTCCGTTTATGACGTAAAACCGCCGTCCATCCGCCGTATTCCGTTTATGACGTAAAACCGCCGTCCATCCGCCGTATTCTGTTTAATACGTAAAACCGCCGTCCATCCGCCGTATTCCGTTTACGACGTAAAACCACCGTCTATCCTTCCGTATTCCGTTTATGACGTAAAACCGCCGTCCATCCGCCGTATTCCGTTTACGACGTAAAACCGCCGTCCATCCTTCCGTATTCCGTTTATGACGTAAAACCGCCGTCCGTATGCCGTATTCCGTTTACGACGTAAAACTAC
>JBBPBX010006166.1:51369-69425 GCA_038048925.1 Garcialebias charrua
CTCCGCTGCGTTACGACGTTTACAACATAAAACCGCGTTCACAGTACAGTGCAGGATTCCTCCGCCGCTGCACCGCGTACAGTACAATACTGTATTCTTCTGCCGCTGCGTTATGACGTTTATGACGTAAAACCGCGTGGCTCGAAATAAGGCTTTCCATGGTAAATGGGAGATGCGTCGTAACCACAAAACGTCGTAACTCGAGACCGTCGTAACCCGAGGACTACCTGTATTATCAGATAAACTTTTAGTTCAAGTTGTAACGATTGATGCTGGAAGTAACAGCACGGATTATTTAAACAGTAGATAAATAGATTAAATTAACCTAAAACTTGGATTCATAACGTGTAAACTGCTTAACGTAACGAACAGAACTGGACTGAAATCAGTCGGTTGACCTTTGACCCCGTTGGTGGTGCAGGGTTGAAAAAAGCTTCATGGAGGAACCAACCACTTCAGCAGGAAAACCACAGAAAAGCTTAAAATGCACATATAATATGTCAGCAAACAATCTTATTGCAGGTTTCAGTAAACACATGGCATCAGTAAAATAAAATATAAAATGTGTTTTTATTCTAACTTGAAAAAATGAAGAAAAACAAAAACACTTGAAAATCTGTGAGTCACAGTCCTGACCTCAGGAATCTTCAGTTTACTCCTTATCTGCAAAGAGTTGTGGACAATAAATCTCATTTACACAGGCTGGTTAGATTATTAATGTGCTGGACTGAGAGACATTGACCCACGTGAAGACAGCTGATGTCCAACAATCCATCCTGGACGTTTTCATCCAGCAGACGTCTGACCGCTCGTGTCTCTGCACAGATCAGAACCAGCTTCTTGTTGAACAGAGACTCGGTCTTTCATCAGATTAAAGCAGCTGCTTCTATCTGCTCCACAGCTGCTTTATGGGTCTTAAGTCACGGCTGGACAGAGGTCGGAGACAGAGGAGCCGTGCAGGAAAACAAATTATTCTGGGCAGCGATCGCAGCCTGTCGGCCTCCGGAGCGAAGAAAGTAAAAGGAACATGACGAGGTAAGTGCTCCCAACCAGGATGATGCATGTCTAATTTAGGCATAGAAAAATAACAGCTGTTTCTCTGTGTGTGTTTGTCTGTTAGCAAAATATCTCATAAACCACTGGACTCTTGCAAAGTAATCACTGAATGTTCACCTACAATGGATAATTTTTGGCGTTAACTTAAACAACAATGGCCACCACAGTAAACTCCCCTCAGAGGACACATAAACAGCTATAGTTTAGTCAGTTTGACAGAAACTGAGCTAAAATTAGGTGTGGTAGTAGCCGAGAGTCATTCCCAACAGATACTCTGAAGGTGAACACATCTCCTGTGAGATTACTTTTAAGTTCATTTACAAGATTTGACTAAAACAGCTTCATCTTCGTTTGTTCTCCTAAGAGGATCTGACATGAAAGGCGGCGGGCGATATGCATTCCTTTAAGACAGGGGTCCCCAAACTTTTTCCTGTGAGGGCCACATAACTTTTCCCTTCTCTGGTGGGGGGGCTGGAGTCAGTTTGTAACAGGAAAAAGTGTGATGATTGCAGGAGTGCCTAAATGTAAAAATGTATTGTTTTCCAGAAAGCACAATCAAATAACCCTCTCTGGGTTCTTCACAGCACAAAAGTCAGGAGATAAATAATAACACTATTAATAAAATAAATAATAACACTATTAATAAAATAAATAATAACCAAATAACCCTCTCTGGTTTCTTCACAGAACAAAAGTGCAAATGTATTCTGCTGAGCTAACAGTCCACTTTTTAGCTTTGAGAGTTTGTCTGCTCGCATTTGGCCTTGCAAGCTATCATACTTGTCTTTGTGACGGGATTCATAGTGTCGCCGCAGATTGTATTCTTTGAATACCGCCACCGCCTCTTGACAGATGACACAGACAGCCTTTTCTTTGCATTGAACAAAAAAATAATCCTTTGTCCACTGCAGCTTAAATGCCCTGCATTCTGAATCAAATTTTCTCTTACCTAATCTTTTTGCCATTATTCCGTTCTGTCTTTGACAGGGGCGGGTTTAGGATTTTTTTCTGGGGGTTGCCAGATAGGGGCACAGACCGCAGAAGGGTGGAACACAATAAATCAAATGTGGAACAATAGTTCAAAATAGTTCATAACTAAGGAACATTTTATTGCAAAAGTCCAACTTTATTATCAAATACAAATACACACATGAAAAAAAAATCTAAATGCTCTCTGGTATTGTTCTGGGGGCCGGACCAAATGTGGAGGCGGGCCGTATCCGGCCCGCGGGCCGTAGTTTGGGGACCACTGCTTTAAGAAATGCTTTCATGCTACGTCATTAAAAATGTTAAGATTAAATCTTTAACGGAGAAAAAAACCTGTTTTCAGTTCTGGCGGGAATCCAGTGGCGTTTATGTTTTCTGACCCTCTGAGGATTGTGGGTAATGTAGTTTTTTTTTAATCCGTGCATCTTTTCGTGCAAAATGTTTCTTCTGAGAAAGCAAAGCAGGAAACATTTAAACACTATGAACCTGCAGGAATTTCTGGGTTCTGTGGTTCTGTTGGCGTCTGGACGTTTCCCCACACCTTCCGAGGTGAACCTGCAGCCTCCTGCTGCTTCCTGTGATGAAGTCAGTGAATTACGGGCCTCCTGCTGCAGCTCCATTCAGCCTGTGATTTACAGCTCCTGCCCAGAGCACTCAGACCTGCGGCTGGAGCCGCACCAAACCCCATTCCACCTAATTACACCTGATTGCCCAATCAAGCAGCACCGAACGGGTCCGGGTCGGTGTGAGGCGAAGCCGAAACATCTTCAGCGGAGATCCATTCCAGAGCAGCCACCAGTGAATCGGTCACTTCTCGGAGAAAAATTTAGAGTTTGGCTTTGAATCAGAAAAAAAAAAAAACAGAGCTGGTTCTCATAGAGGAGTCACTATGGACCAGGGGTCTGCAACCTGTGGCTCTGGAGCCGCATGCGGCTCTTTTGGTCCCTCTGCAGCGGCTCTTTCAAGCTTTGACCAAAACTGAAATAAAACTGAATTTTATTGGTTGTTTTAACAACAACTAAAAGGGCTAGTTTTAGCAGTTTTCCTGTAATTTATTTTGAAAATATATGAATACTAGAAACATTACAAGGAGTAAAACATTCTCACTTTCCTTTTATGCTTTATTTCTTCAAAGTAGGATACGCCATTTTTCTACAATTAAAAAAAAATCACATAAGAATGCATAGTTTATTGTTTTAGTTTTTAGAAACTGGGCAAAAACTTTTTTTTTCCTTCTTTACAAGAATCTCATCTTTTAATTTGTCAGAATGTAAAAATATCAATAAATGTTCAAATGTTTAGTTTTATAAAATCACCATACCAATTTATTTATAGAGCACATAAACAGACACAAGGCCAATCAAAGTGCTGTACAATAGAAATCACCCTCCAACAAACTTGTGGTCTGTGGGCCACCAGTTGAGAATCCCAGTTGTAGCAGGTAATGTGGCTTCGGACACGTTTAATTTAGTGAACAAAGAGGCAGAAATGACTCTTTTGATCGTAAAGGTTGCAGACCCCTGCTCTGGACTTTTCACCTGGTCCAAAACGAGTTCATCAGACCACTGCAGCGTTGCTACTCTAACTGAAACTGAAACGTTTAACAAGAGAAACTCCCCAGATTAAACAAATAAGATTCTCATTTAAAAAATGCTAAATTTAGTCTCAAGCCTGGTTGTTTTTAAAATTGTAATTAATACCAACTTTCATAAAAGTTGGTTCAGTATTTAGACATGAAGTTTGAATGTTCTGAGAGATTCAGTCCATCAGCTGTGTTTCTACTCCACCCTCCTCTTCATCTGGTTCTATACCGTTGAGCTGAAAATTCTGGACCCAAGCGGGTTCTTCCAGCCTGAGGGAGCAGACGGACCCTCAGAGCTCAGACAGCACAAACCAAGTCTTCATCTGCAGTTCATTTAGTCTTGAGGTGATGAGTGTAGACCTGATCCAGACTGGTAAAACACCACAGTCAGGAACAGTGAAGTACCACAGCGAGCGCAGGCAGATGAACCGGAGACATGGTTAGAAAATGTCATGGCAGAAACTCAAATTAACCATCACTGGATGTTAAATTAATACATGTAGTCCTCGACTTACGACGGCCTCGACTTACGAGGTTTTGTGGTTACGAACGCCCTCCCATTGAAAAGCATTGTTTCGAGTTACACAGTTTATGTGCCTTTACACCAAAAAATGCAGTACCGAAACTCAGCGGAGGCGGAAATTTACAGGAGGGAGGGGGGAGAGTGTACCTTAGCGGCCACGGGCGGAGGATTACAGCTGAAAATTACAGGAGACCTCATTTTTTACAGGCAGACCGGGGCAGAGGAGGTTAGGAGGGGCTAACATGCTAACAGACCTTACTGTAAAACTCTGGACCGCGCGTGGAAAAGTACAGGAGACCTTTGTTTGGACCGGAGGTTTACGAGGCAGAGAGGCTACAGCTTAGCAATGAGCTAACATGCTAACAGGCGGAGGAAGGCTTCACCAGCTCCCAGTAGGTTATTAACTCTTTTTTCCCTTCATTATGGCTCCAAATGTATGGAGCTAACATGCTAACAGGCCTTACTGTAAACAGTCTGGACCGCGCGAACTTCAGGCAGCCTCAGATGTTGGAGGGACACCAAGCTAACATGCTAACAGGCGGAGGAAGGCTTCACCAGCATTCCAGTAGGTTATTAACTCTTTTTTTCCTTCATTATGGCTCCGAATGTATGTGTTTTTTGATAATTATGTAGAGTACTGTGTTAGGATAGGCTAAGTGCTTGGTAAAATACAGAATTGTACGTATGAGGTGCCGTTTGGACGTATTTTCCGACTTACGACGATTTTCGAGTTACAACGCAGCATCGGAACAGATCTCCGTCGTAAGTCGAGGACTACGTGTATTTTGAAGACCAAAGGTGTTGGGTCGGATTCAAAACCATAACATCAACAAATATTTTATTGTGAAGAGAGTGAAAGTGGTTTCTGGCCTTTGGTTCATCAGTTCTGGAGATTTCTTTCTTTTGAGATTCCAGCAATCCATGCTGGATAAAGATGTTGCGTAGATCGGACTAGTTGGGTTTTTTTCAGGTTGTTTAGCTGAACTTATCTCTGTTTCCTCCGTGGTTTGAAAGACAATGTGTTCCCGAGTGAACAGCAATGAATCAAAGCAGCGAGGAGTGAAGGGATCCATCAAAGAGCCACAAAGAACGAGAAGGAACGTGTTTACAAGGATAAGTTTACAGAGAATAAGCACAAAAAAGAACAATCAGGGGGTTGAAAACATTTTCACCAAGTGAAGTCCAACAAAAAGTGTTGCAGCTCAGCCTTAAAATAAAAAAATAAAAAAATGCATTTATCCTCAACAGGGTGTGACGCTCAAGGCAGAACCGCTCAGGATCAACTCGCATCCACCTGTCCACCTGCAGAAGGAAGGGTGAGGAGGAAGACCTGGACAAACTGAAACACTGCCAATAAAAAAGTTCAGATATGTACAGGCTTTCTTTAGACTTCAAAAAGTTCATTTTTTCCCAATAAATTTTAGCCAAATTTAACCAAATCCTGCTTCTTCAGACAAATGGAGAGTCAGGCTGACAACTAAATCAACATGAAAAGATCCATTAGAGATAAACGGGTGGTTCTGGGATGGAACAGAGCCCTGCAGGTCCAGCTGGATCACTGGTGGAAAGATGTTCAGAACCAGTAAGCTCCAGTGAACATTGTGACACTGATAAATACAAAAAATAAAAGTTCTTAGCCCAGTTTCAATTTTAGGAGGTTTTTGGAGTTTTATTGTGAAAGGACAGCCAAGGCGAGGACTTCCTGTGAATGGTTACACTGAGCATTTGTGAGCTCAGATCTGAATCAAAGATCAGGAACTTCCTGTGACCTCTGACCTCTGTAGTTTTTTTTTTTTATGATGAAGGTTTCTGTAAAAACAGTGATGAGGATGATGAAGGTGCCCGTTCACAGCTGCTCAGAATCCAGAATGAGTGTTTGGGCCTGAGAGGAGGAGGAAGAGGAGGAGATGCCACATGTCCTATTAAACTGTGATGATCCTCCTCCTCATCCCGGTTTGATGTCCGGCTCTTTAGGGCCTTAACGGGAGTCGATGGCGCTGCCGCGTCACGCCGCTCTTCCTCACAGCAGGACGGTTATTCCTGCTGCCAGTTGGCCTCTTCTTTTATGTACGAGCGGCCATTTGTGAGGTTGTTGTTTACGTCCAGATGTTTGTGGTTGAGCCGCGGTGGGACGAGAAACCGCCGCTTGTTCTGTTTTATTCAGGAGATGTGAGGGCACGAGGCGCCGCAGAGAAGCAGCTAATGGGAGGAGGTGACGGAGGCGCGCGAGGGAGGAAGAGGAGGGGCAGATGGCGCTTCAAATGGCAGATTTGTCTGAGATGTCGTCTCGTTTAGAGGCTGTCACATCGCCTCACGTCCCAGCAGAGACGGGATGTCAGCCACTGGCAGAGATGCCTGGCTAAAAGGCACATCGATGCGCCTAATGTCACAGATTTATTAAAAAATTTAAACTTATTGTGATCACAGAACAAAAAACATAACTCCATACAAACAGCAGAGTCTGACACGAAGTTCAGCTTGATGCTGAGGATCTCCTCATGTTGGCATCTAATCTTCAGAAACACGAGAACGCCTTTAAAATGACAGCTCTGCACCTCAGGATGTCAGAGAAAAGACTTGTTCCTTCGTTTGGTCTAAATTCACTGAACAAAAGTTTAAAAGGCTAAAGTCTGATGTTTAGAAGTTGAACCAACGAAACAATACAAATCTTGTTTTTATAAAAATCTAAAATTCTGTAAAAATGTTGACGGTTACAAAACCATAAGTGCCCTTTTCCAAAACCCAACTGGAACTTCTGTTGTAATAATCTAAGCTGTGACAGGCTTTTATTTCAAATAATGTACACCAGTAGGTAGTCCCCGACTTAAGACGGTCTCGAGTTACAACGTTTCGCGGTTACGACACGCATCTCCCATTAAAAAATAAATAATAATAATAAATAAAATAAATAAAAAAATATACAGTATAGGTATATATTTTGAATAATTTATTTTGAAAAGCCGAGTTACGCGGTTTCCGGTTTTACGTTTTAACGTAGCGGCGGACATTACTCTCTACATTACTCTCTAAAAAAGCTAAGTCTGGTCCTCTGGACATTCAAAAAACAAAACAAAACTTATTGGACCGGCAGAAACAGGCAGCAGCTGTGGAAAAGTAGCTGTTTTATGGACGGCGGTTTTACGATGTAAACGCAATAGAGAATACGGAGGAGGGACGGAAGAGGCTTCACCACAGCATCCCAGTAGGAAATTAACACTGTATTCCCTTCATTGTGGCTCCCAAATGTATGTGTTTTGATAATTATGTAGGGTACTGTGTTAGGATAGGCTAAGTGCTTGGGAATACAGTACTGTATGTATATGGAGCAGTATTTACGTATATGGTGCAGTATGTACGTATGTTCCGACTTACGTCGAAATTCGGTTTACGACGCAGCGTAGGAACCGATCTCCGTCGTAAGTTGAGGACTACCTGTATAAGTGAGCTTTATTTTGAAAATTCATGCTCCATCCTTTTCCTATTTCCTGATGAAGCTGCGACCGAAAGCTCAAAATTTTCGTCCCCAAAAGTGACTGAATCCTCCTGAACATCAAAGTTTTGCTTACAGACGACGTGAAGTCTACAAGATCCATGGGGTGGCCATCATGGAAACATACGAGGAAGAAAAGCATGCTGGGTAATATAGAAGACCCAAAATTGAGGCACTGGTTGCCTTGGTGATTCCTATCATTTTTGGAGAGCAGAAAGAGGGAGGGGCAGCACGGAGCAGCTCTTCATAAGGCAGGAAGAAACACAGAGTAAAAAATAAGCCTCAGACAAACAGTCTCTGTGCGAAAGCTGTGTCAGATTAAAGAACTTCTTGACCTGTGGGCAGCTGAAGGTTCTGATGGTGCCACAGTTTGAAGTTTTCTAGAGCTACATGTAGGATTAGAGCTTCCTGTTTACATAAAGAAGTCCTGAGCTTAACAAAAGTCAACGGGAGCTCGGTTGTATGACCTCTGAACTCTGGGATGATTTAGTCCTTCAGCAGAGACACACACTGGACGGAAAAAGACAAAAACACACATTTGGATGGAGAAACTCTAGAAGAAAAGGAAAGATTGTGAAAATAAGAAGTTTGTTTTCAACAATGGTGAAAAGTTTTGACAAAGAAAAATATTGTAACATCATTGCTGTTAAAACTTTGATGGTGAATTCTCCAAAGTCTGTTGTGTAAAAAACAAAGTTTTGAAAACAGCAGTCATGGAAAGTCTGACTTACTGTGACCCGCTTAAACTCTGAAGGATGGTTCTGGTGTGAAGTCTGCGCTGGAGGTCCAAACAGGACTGGGTACCACTCACTAAAGGGCAAAGCAGAGCTGTGCGTCTGTACGAGCGCCGCGCCACGCGCGTGTGCAGTTCACAGCAGAGCTCAGCGTGAAGCAGCAACGTTTTCGCTCCAAATACTTGATGTCATTTGAGCAGGGCGGAGCGTTTAGCTACGGGACCAATTGAGGTCACTGATTGGTCATTTGCTGACACGCCTACTGATTTGATTGACAGGTCGGGAAAGGCAGAGGGCTGCGCAGCTTTGTTCTGTGTTTATATGTTAATAAAAAGTCCTAAAAATTAGAATTAAAACAGGGAGCGCTGGTCCTTGCCCACACAGCAGACCAGCACACCAGGAAATGTTTAGAACCTGCGCATCCACGTTGGACATGACTTTAGTTCACTCGTGACAAGTTCATTCATTCCTCCTCATCGGAAGCGAATGGTGACCGCTTCAAGCGATCACTTGACTTTTGGCAAAAAAACAAAAGAAAAGCCAAGTTCAGCGATGAAGAAGGGATATTTAATACATTTGTGTCTCATACAAAACAGTCCGCCACCGGGCAGTTTATTGTGAGACAAGGCGCGCGCGTGAGCGGTCGTAAAATTTGAGCTTGGCGCGTTCGCGCCCGTGTTCAAAGGCCTGTGCCGCGGCGCTCAAGGGCGAGGCAGACCTCCGCGCTGTTGCCAGCGCCGCTCGACGCGCGCGTGCTGCGCGCAGCCGGTTCACAGCAGAGCTCCGCTTGAGCAGCTGCGCGCGGAGCGTTTACCTACAGGACAAACTGAGGTTGCTGATTGGTCATTTGCTGACACGCCTACTGAAATGATTGACAGGTCTGAAGTGGTGAGAAAAGCCACAGGCTGCGCAGTGTTTTTCTGTGTTTATATGTTAAAGCTGCACTATGTAACTTTGTAGTGCAGTCTGTAACTTTTCTAACAATATATTTTTTAACATATTTCTTCACTCTGTCACTATCTACTGACAGACTGATGTTAGACAAAGTAATCTCTGAAAAAAACTATAGTCCCCTTGCTTCTCTATCAGCATTTATAAAAACACAGAGTGACCCGTCCTTAACCAGCCAATAAAAACAGAGCTTGAATTTGAATCAGCCAATAAAAACAGAGCTTGAATTTGAATTTCAGCAGAGCCTCCCCCTCAGAGCCATATATGGCTCTGAGGGGGAGGGATCAGAATGCTTTGCCTGTTGAAATTTTTTCTAAGTTCTGCACTCTACAGAAAGTTACACATAGCACCTTTAATAAAAAGTTAAAATAAATAAAATAAAAACAGGGAACGCTGCTC
Source organism: Garcialebias charrua (assembly GCA_038048925.1). NCBI lineage: Eukaryota > Metazoa > Chordata > Actinopteri > Cyprinodontiformes > Rivulidae > Garcialebias > Garcialebias charrua. The sequence goes on from JBBPBX010006166.1 coordinate 61,092, forward strand.
CTGCAGCCCACAGCCCACCAGGAAATATTTAGAAGCTGGCGTATCCACGTTGGACATGAGTTTAGTTCACTTGTGACAAGTTCATTCATTCCTCCTCATCGGAGGAGGAAGTGAATGGTGACCGCTTCAAGCGATCACTTGACTTTTGGCAAAAAAACAAAAGAAAAGTCCGATCAGCGATGAAGAAGGGATATTTAATACATTTGTGTTTCATACAAAACAGTCCGCCACCAGGGCAGTTTATTGTGAGACAACGCGCGCGCGTGAGCGGTCCTAAAATTTGAGCTTGGCGCGTTCACGCGAGCGTTCAAAGGCTTGTGCAACGGCGCTCGCACGGCGCTCACACGGCGCTCACACGGCGTGGCGCGGCGCTCAGTCAAGCGCGGAGGTCTGCCTCGCCCTTCACACGGCGTGGCGCGGCGCTCGTCAAAACGCACAGCTCTGCATGGCCCTTAACTTGAAAAGCCATTCATGTCTATTTTTCAGTTTTTAGAGATTGTCTTCTCCGTTGTACGATGTTCTTCTACCAAAAGTCAAAGCTCGGTGTTCCTGATTGACACTCAGGTTTTGAAATGTTTTTTTAAACAGTTATTTTTTCTTTTTCATATGGTTGAAGACGTGAATAAAAAACTGTGACAGAAACAGCAAAATAACAGGTGAATAATAATAAGGTCACTAAAACGTTATCTTGAAGTGGTTCTGTTTATTATATCCAGAACCCCATTAAATCCGTCTGAGGCTGTAGAGTCATGCACACCTTTCATAATAAAAGCCCCATATCTGATACAAAGCAGTAGTGGTGTAGTCTACGTGATACTCGGGTGCAAAGAGTATACCTACTAGAAAAGCTTAAGAATTTCAGTATACCCACTTAAAAGTGTCCAATGATACCTGACATATCATTAGGCACGTGTCACAGATTCATTCAACCTTTATTTAGTCAGGTAAATCTCATTGAGCCTTGTGGACTCATTTACAAGAGCGACCTGCTACAAACTAAAGAATGATGAACAGCAATGGTAGAATTTCCTTAAACAATAAACAATAGAAAACATAAGAGAGAAATACAGATTTTTTTTTAAACAAAGTATCAAAAACTAGCACAACATTATAAGATAGATGTATAAAATCAAAAACAAGAACATATCTGCATTGGTTTTTGCCAGGATTCCAACAGATTCTTAAAACCATTTAGAGAGGTCAAGGCAGAGAGCTTAAGTCTTTTTGTAAGATACTGTATTCCAGGAAGCAGGAGCGGAGTAGGAGAAGGCCCTTTTGCCAAGTTCAGTTCTCACTGACGGAACACTGCAGGTGATCATGTCCTGAGAGCGCACACTGTAACTGCACTCACGCAAGGACATGTGAGGAGATGTATGAGGGCAGCAGACCAAGAAGTGATTTAAAGATGAAAGTGTACCAATGGAAAAGTCTGCGTGAAGTTAATGATGTCCAGTTAACCAGTGAATACAGGGTGCAGTGGTGGGTACGATAATCACAGCCAGTTATGAATCTTAGTGCACCATGATAGACAACATCCAACATCCACAGGGTGCTTGTAGGAGCATTCATGTAGAGAATGTCACCGTAATCAATGGAGGGAAGGAAAGTCACAGATACAAGGCGTTTCCTAGCATTCAGTGTTAGACATGATTTATTTCTGAAAAAGAAACCCAGTTTAACTTTCAGTTTCTTCACTAGGTTTTCCACGTGGAGTTTAAAAGAGAGATGTGAATCGACCAGGATACCCAAATATTTATAGGAATCAACAAACTCAATAGGGACACCATTTGAGGATAAAATCAGAGGAAGATCTGCTGGGACCGACTTCCTACTTGAAAAAAACATCCCTTTTGTTTTATCAGCATTTAGGACAAGTTTGAGACGGAACAAATCTGACTGGATGATGTCAAAAGCGGATTGCAGAAACTGGAAAGCCTTAGCTACTGTTTTAGCTCGGCAGTAAACAACTGTATCATCAGCATAGAAATGTAAGGATGCATCAGGGATGCTCTGACCTACATTAGCTATGTAGATTGTAAAGAGGGTTGGTCCTAAGACTGAGCCTTGTGGTACACCATTTTTAACTGTTAAATAACTGGAAGAAGTACCGTTATGTTGAACACATTGCCTCCGATCGGAAAGATAATTAGAAAACCAACCAATGGTGTGATCAGAGAAACCGATTTCTGAGAGCTTATGACACAGGATGTTATGATCCACAGTGTCAAAAGCTTTAGACAGGTCTAAGAAAAGTGCAGCACAATAATCCTTAGCATCCAATGCTTCAACAACATCATTCAGAACCTTCAGAGAAGCAGTTGTTGTGCTGTGTTTTTTCCTGAAACCAGATTGATGGAGAGGTAAGATGTTAAATGAGTCCAGATAATTTTTGATCTGAGAGTTTATCAGTTTTTCTAGAACCTTGGCTAAAATGCAGAGTTTAGAGATCGGTCGATAGTTGTTCAGTGAGGTGGGGTCACCTCCCTTCAGCAAAGGAAGAACAAAGGCTGTTTTCCAAGCATCCGGAATGGAGTTTTGGCTTATGGACAGATTAAAGATGTGGGTCACAGGGACTGTGATGATATGAGCAGCCAGCCTTAAAAAATAAGGTGGAAGTTCATCTGGACCTGCAGATTTTTTAGGATCAAGATCTTTTGGGATCTCCCCATCAGGGAGGAGACTGAGGAGTCTCCAGGCTCGAACCAGCAGACTGAGAGACAGCTCTGTTCATCAGGCAGTCAGGATGCTAAACACTCTGCCTGCTCTGCCTCCCCTCCCATTTGAACTGCCTTAACACAAAAAACTTTCTCACACATTACCACACAACACAAAGATTTTAACACTGGACTCTGTGTCATCAAACGGGTTATTCACTAAACTCTCGGTCATGTGCTCATTCAGTTTGCACTACTTCTCATATTTGCACTAATGTTTGTATTACATTACTGCCTATAGTCATACTACTGTTTACATTCACTGTTTACATTTATTAATACTGTTTACATTTATTACTACTGTTTACATTTATTACTACTGTTTACATTTACACTACTTTTATATCTACACTACTGCTGATACATATACAGTATTCTCTGACTAGCCTTATTTAAGGATGCCCAATGTGCCTTATGTGCCTTACTGCATATGCCACTTTGCCTCTATACCAACATCAACTACCTCATACATATACTGTGTACATTAACTCATATGCTGCTTTGCCACTCTTTGCAAATGTCAATGCTAAAACCTTCAGTTTATTTTATAGATATACTTTTTATACTTTTTATACTACTATGCAAAAACTCAGGACAGTATTACACTTTTATTATTTCATTTTATGCTTATGTTCATTAAATGTTTAGTGTTTTAGTGTTGGTGTAAATTTTCATACTTTTATACTACTATGCAAAAACTCAGGACAGTGTTACACTTTTACTATTTTATGCTTATGTTTATTAAATGTTTTAGTGTTTTAATGTTTAAATGGTTACTGTTACTGCTGGCTGAGGAACAGCTTCTACCCTGAGGCTGTCAGACTCATGAATAAATAAATAATAAGAATAAACACTGCAAAATGTCACATCATGCTGATACTGATCTGTTTCTTGTTGCTGCGTTCATCTGTGACTATCTGCGTTCATCTGTGACCATCTGCTCATGTTCGTGCTGCTGTTTATAATGATGTTTTTCTACTACATTAGGGCTTAGTGTATTACTAGCTGATGTCTCTCTTAGTTAATCCTAGATGTTATTATTGTTTTTCTCTTGCATTTGTTGTTGGATGTAACTGGGACCCTGTGTACATAATCTCGTTTTCAACACATGTACTACATGCGGTGCAAATGACAATAAATTCTCTCTGACTCTGACTCTGACTCTGACTTACTGTTGCACCGAGGGACTGAGAGAAATGCAATTTCAATCCTGTGTATGTCCTGTACATATTGCAGTTCTGACAATAAAGTTGACTATGACTTTTGACTCAACAGTTTATTTACCTCACTGACTGAGAACGGAGAAAAAGAGAAGGTGTGATTAACTGAGGATTGACTTGTAGGAGAGATTTGATTTGTAGAAGTTTGATTATTAGATGAAGTGGCTGATTTTCCATTAGTAACTGTGTCAAATAATGAACTAGAAGCAACAAAATGTTTGTTGAAACAGTTCAGGATCTCGTGCTTATTTGACACAGGAACAGAGTCAACAAGAAGTTGTGATGGGAGGTCAGACGATTGGGGGATGCCTGAGAGAGATTGGATGGTTTTCCAGAATTTTTTAGGATCGTTCAGATTTTTGGAGGTCTGAGATAAGAAATAGTTACGTTTTGCGGCTTTGATGGCAGTTGTGCATTTATTCCTCAACTTCAGAAAATCCAACCAATCAGAGTCTGAGTCTGATTTTCTTGCTGCGGCCCAGACAGTCTCTCCTATGCAGGAGGCCAGCTAGTTCAGGAGTAAACCAGGGGCTGTCACAGCCCTTTATCCTGAACTGCCGGAAAGGAGCGTGTTTGTTTACAAAGTAAATGAAACTATCATGAAATTAGTTCCAAGTGGTGTTCACGTCGTTGATTAATAGAATACGTTGCCAATCTAAGTGGGATAGATCCCAGAGGAATGACTGTTCACAGAAACGTTTCAAATCCCTTTTTTGAATTATTCTGGGCTTAGCAGGTAGAAGCTTAGTAGATCTAAGAGCTGCTATTACGGAATGATCACTCAAAATGTTAGCAAATACACCTGTACCAGGAAATTTGTGAGGTGCATTTGTGAAAAACAGATCTAAGGTGGAAGATTTTTCTGGACATTTTTTAATTGGTCTGGTGGGAGAATCAATAAGTTGTGTTAGATTGAGAGATAGGCAACATTCCTTAAATTTATCACAGAGGGGGGTCGACTTATACCAATCAATGTTGAAATCTCCTGCCATAACAATCTCACTGTGTTTTAAATTTCCTATGAATTCAATCAGATAGTTTAATGGCAGTCAAACACTTCCATAACAATCTGTCTGTATGCAGCGCTTTGCTTTGATACTGTTTTAAAAATTCTATAAAATGGTTTTAATACAAAGCCAACTGTTGTACAAAGTTTGTTGTTCTTTTATTGAAATATAAGCATCAGAGAAATTTGGAAATGTTCAATATGCTTAAAAATCAAAATAAATTGACGATTATATTGTACTAACCAGTGTACTTTGTTCCCTTTCAGTCATGTTCTCTCGGTGCAACATACTTGCTATGGGAATTGCGCCCCGCACGATTACCTGAAGGAATACACTCACGCCTTTACGACTAGGGGCGTCACCGCCGTGCCAGAGGCCCCGCCCTCTGGTTACTTAAGCGGCGTGCGCCCCTCCATCTTCCTCTTTTTTGCCCTTCACCTTGCTTAAACCTGAACTACCTCTTCGCTGGACTTCTCTGGTGCTTTCATCGCTCATTCGAGGTGAGCTCGCTCCCTACACAGAGCGCACAGAGAATTATTTCCTGCGTACTGCTGGACTAGCAAGCCTAGTCCAGCATTTTTCCACCTAACCCCGAAGTTTTCTCTCCTCTCTCTACAGATTGCTTCGCGACGGCGCTAACTACGCCATTAAAAAAAAATAAAGGAGGCTGCCTTGCTACATCAAGCTAGCGGGCTGGCCAGTGAAAGCAACACGACGGAGGAGACATCTCAAGAAAGAAGAAGGAAAATTCTGGAAGGACTCGCTCGCCTCGGACAGAATGGCTCAGGAGAAGGGAAAGCGAAAAGTGAAACTTCCAAGGAAAACCACTGCGGCGCCAAGCCCCACTTCGCGCGCCTGCCCAAGTGGCTGTGGTTTTTATCTCGTAGCGACGGACACCCACGAGGCCTGTCCAGTCTGCCTGGGAATGCTTCATGCAAAAACTGCGCTGGACGCACCGGATTTTTGCCCACACTGCAGCATCATGATGGATATGGTGCTGCGGCATCGGGTCGACCTTGTTGCCAAAGCCATGGGGACCTCGGCCACGTCTGCGGACGCAGACACCACGGAGCCTCTCACCCCCACACCGGAGTTGGAGAGTATGGCACTACACGACAGCACGCGGGTTGAATGGGGTGACACCCCCGACGCGCTGGCCAACATGGAGGACCTGACTGTCGAATTCGACATCCGGGGTATGATGAACGACGACGAGTTATCCATCTCGGCCTCGGGTGAATTTTCAATGGAGGAGGCGGATGTAGAGGTGGAGGATCAGGGTGACGCACTCGCCCAGACACCCCTACCCACGCTCCCGGACACGGACTCTTCCATCCCTGCTCTGTTTGAACTGTGCCACAGAGCAGCGGACGCACTACAAGTGCCTTGGCCTGAACCCCCTCCTCGCCAACAGGTTACGAGGCTAGCGGGAAATTACTTTTATTCAAAGCAGCAGGCTGCCACGAGGCAGAGGATGCCTGTGTTCCCAGACTTCCTCACGGAACTGACACGCACCTGGACTCACCCACGAGCCCCTATGCTTCTACCCCTCTCACAATTTCTTGACGTGGACGGGATGGACGAGGTGGGTTTAGCTAACGTGCCTCAAATCGAGGACACTCTGGCGTCTCACCTGGCCCCAAATTCTTCAGGAACAAAACCAACTCTCCCCAGCAGGGCCTGCCGGGCCTCGGCGTCTCTCCTCAAGAGATGCTACAGGGCTCAGGGACTCGCGGCACGCGCCATGAATGCGTCCGCGCTGATGCAAGCCTACCTGGCAGAAAAGCTGCAGCAGCTTCAAGTGGCAACGGACAAGCAGGCGGCTGCCGAATTGCTGGAGGAAGCCCGCAGATCAACTGACTTCGTGCTCCTAATGATGGGGACTGCTGCGGTTACTCAGGGCGGAGGGATGGCGGAAGTGGTCATTGTGACCCGCCATCTCTGGATGACACTGACAGACTTACCCGAGGGACAAAAGATGCCTTTTCTCTCTCACTCGATACAGCCGGAAGGGCTGTTTGGAAAGGCTTTGGAACGGATTCAAACGAAACTGGACCAAAGACGCAAACAGGCAGAAGCTCTCCGGGTGAGCATCCCCCGTAGAAGCTTCGCCCTCCCAACAGAAAATACGGGGGGAAGACCTGCCCAGTCCAGGCACCACTCGACGTCGCGTGCCCCACCGCAAAAGCGGCCAGCGTACGAGGAGGAGCACAGGCAGAGACCCCCGTCGGGCCCTCCTCGTACCGAGCACGCCTGGAGCAAGAACAGGTTTGTCCTTCGCCAAATGTCCAAACACAGGGCCTCTTCGGCGAGTCGCGACGACAGACAGAAACGGGCCTGATGAACCAAGCTCACGTTTCCATGTTACACTGTCACCCGCCCACGTGGTAACGGGAATGATCCGCATAAACCCAGACTTTGTTTGTAACACAGTACAAAAAGCTGGTTTACTTTCAGCATGCACCAATCATGCCCTCCCTGCTGTGAGTGACTTAAAATCATATACGTCATGTCACGTAAGCACAAATAAAATCATGAAACAGCAATTCTCCTTTTTACTGACTCAAAAAAAAACAAACACAACAAGCAACTTCTACCCAGCAAAGCAGGTCCCTCTCATCTGCATGCCGTCATAAAGGAAGGTTTTTTTCTCCCCCCCTCCCTCATGGCCCACGAGGTGTTAGAATATTTAATAAGCCCTGGCAGACTGCTTCTGTTTCATCTGCAGTGAGCAGACACAGTGGCGTCTGTAAACACCCTCCTTGCCCCTTACAGAGGCAGGTGAGGAGGGTTGTTGAGGCTCAAAAACCAACAGGGTCACGTGTTTAGGCTCTCGCCCCAAAGGCGAGACAGCCAATACACCAAACAGACACGTGACGTGGTCGCAGCTCAAGGAGCCGAGTCGACAACGTCTCTCGACGGGGGGGCTGCTTCAGGCGCCCTCGTACAGCTTAAAGCTTCACACCTTCATGGAAGCTGTGTTCAGCTGGCTGTAGACAAAAACAAGTCTGAGCGTAATCAGATTCCTCTTCCTGTTGTTCGAAGAGAACTGCACTCTTTATCACCAAGACTGAAAGGAACCCCCCCCCCACACACGCTTTTGTGTGGCGGATGCTCCTTTGTTATTTACGAGAGACACGCAAAATCCATGCAGCAGTCAGGTAGCACGTGACCTGCCTCTACGTGCTGATCCAAAGCTGTCTTTAAAATTAATTCGGGATCCGGTCAGTTTACCTGGCACCAGAGCTTCATTGAAGCCAAGGGCCAATGGTTTAGGCCACTCCACTAAAAGGACTGGAGTAAGGAGGTCTGCTCGCCTACGTGGCCTGCAGCCACATAATTTGGAGGAGGATAAGAATAATTCTCCTCCAAAACCGTCTGATGGAGATGACA
>JBBPBX010006167.1:0-17677 GCA_038048925.1 Garcialebias charrua
ACGCTGCAAACTCCCAAAAGCACAGTCCTTATACAAATATATTATTAGCTTATCATAAAACTTGAAACTCCTCTTGCACACGCAATTTTATTTTGTGCTATGTTTCTGAAATTGTTCTTTTTTTATGCTGCCGTTTAGAACTTTATTAATAATTCTCTGCTTAGTTTAATTGTCTTTTCAACTGTTATTGTTTATGTGTATTGTATGCCTTGTTATACTGTTTGTGTTATTTTCTTTTTGATTAAAAAACAACAACTTTTGGTCCAAATTTTTCCTGTACACACACATTGTGTTGTATATACCATACCATACCATACCATTTTATTTATAAAGCACTTTAAACAGGAACAAGTCCACCAAAGTGCTGGACAAACAAACACGCAACAGGCAACACATACAATGAAGTACAACACGAAAAACATAAAAACATTGCAGATCATAAATCAAACGATGCGAATATATATCGTGATATATATCGTTATCGTGATATAAAAAAGTCCATATCGTGATATATGATTTTTTCCATATCACCCAGCACTACCTGGACTATAGAATGTACATCTGGACTATAGAAAGTACACCTGGACTATAGAGAGTACACCTGAACTATAGAAAGTACACCTGGACTATAGAAATTACACCTGGACTATAAAAATTACACCTGGACTATAGAAAGTCCACCTGGACTATAGAAAGTACACCTGGACCATAGAAAGTACACCTGGACTATAGAAAGTACACCTGGACTATAGAAAGTACACCTGGACTATAGAAAGTACACCTGGACTATAGAAAGTACACCTGGACTATAGAAAGTACACCTGGACTATAGAAAGTACACCTGGACTATAGAAAGTACACCTGGACCATAGAAAGTACACCTGGACTATAGAAAGTACACCTGGACTATAGAAAGTACACCTGGACTATAGAAAGTACACCTGGACCATAGAAAGTACACCTGGACTATAGAAAGTACACCTGGACTATAAAAAGTACTCTGGACTATAGAAAGTACACCTGGACCATAGAAAGTACACCTGGACTATAGAAAGTACACCTGGACTATAGAAAGTTCACTTGAACCATAGAAAGTACACCTGGAATATAGAAAGTACACCTGGGGCCTCATGTACAAAGACTTGCGTGGATTTCTTACTGAAACGTGACGTACGGTCAAATCCAGAAAACAGCGTACGCACAAAAACATCCAGATGTATCAAACTGTGCGTACGCCGGAATCCACGCACATTGCTTTTGTACATCACAATCAACGTGGAATTGAGCGCACATGAGAGAGTGGCCGACTCCGCCTTTGACACGCCTCCATATAAATATGCAAATTCATTTAAATATGCCCTGCACCAGAGGAATGTCGTCTTTGCTCTATTGCAAATCATGTCGAAACGTGGAAAAAAGAGGAACTTCACGGACTGTGAACTGGAGACACTTCTGAGTGAGGTAGAGGCACGGAAAAAAGTTTTGTTTGGCACGCTGTCCTCTGGCGTTACAGCTAAGCGCAAAAGGCGTGAGTGGGACAGCCTGTGTGAAGCTGTAAATGCTGTGGGGTCAGAGCAGCGAACACCGGCAGAACTAAAAAAAAAGTGGTCAGATAATAAGGTGGATGTGAAACGGAGGACAGCTGCCCATCGCCAGAGTGTGACGAAAACAGGCCATGAGCCATGTTTTTAGTGGGTAACCACGGTCCCCTGTGAAATAAAAATAATAAATTACAAATGGGCAGAGTCAGATGCTTATCAGTTCGTAATGCTACGTTTTTGGGTTACTTTGTGTTAATGAACGCAGCAGTGCGCTGGTGGTGAAAGGCGGACGCATTCCACAGTTTACGCACGTGTTTATTTGCAGAACCGCTATACACACAGAAACAAACAAGGGCTTGGTAGACTGCTCTGAAACTACATTTTAACCAGCCATTAACAGAAAGTTGATCATTCGAAGCACTGACTAGTAATGGAACTTCAAAGACAGGGCGACATGTGGGGGCGCACAGATTCCATGCGCATAAGAGATTATGAGGATGTAAAAAGAATAATTTTGTTGCCACTATTTTGCGCATGCTTTTGTATCCACTCATCTAATTGCGTCCATGTGGATGTAATAATTGTTAATCATGTGTGTTTGGTGTGAACAATAATGATTTTCACATCATGAACAGTTTCTCAGAATCACCTCTAAGTGTCGCCAATACCAAAACCACAGAAGCGTTCGTACGCCAGCCCTGGAGTTGGCGTGGGGCTGCGCACATTTCCACGTTCAGTTCTGTTTTGATACATACAGAGTTTTGCGTGGAAAATGGCGTACGCAAGGTTTTTGTACGTATGCAACGTTGATACATGAGGCCCCTGGAATATAGAAAGTTCACCTGGACCATAGAAAGTGCACCTGGACTATAGAAAGTGCACCTGGACTATAGAAAGGGCACCTGGACTATAGAAAGTTCACCTGGACCATAGAAAGTACACCAGGACTATAGAAAGTACACCTGGACTATAGAAAGTGCACCTAGACTATAGAAAGTTCACCTGGACCATAGAAAGTACACCAGGATTATAGAAAGTACACCTGGACTATAGAAAGTGCACCTAGACTATAGAAAGTTCACCTGGACCATAGAAAGTACACCAGGATTATAGAAAGTACACTTGGACTATAGAAAGTGCACCTGGACTATAGAAAGTGCACCTGGACCATAGAAAGTACACCTGGACTATAGAAAGTACACTTGGACTATAGAAAGTACACCTGGACTATAGAAAGTACACCTGGACTATAGAAAGTACACTGGACTATAGAAAGTACACCTGGACTATAGAAAGTACACCTGGACTATAGAAAGTACACCTGGACTATAGAAAGTACACCTGGACTATAGAAAGTACACCTGGACTATAGAAAGTACACCTGGACTATAGAAAGTACACCTGGACTATAGAAAGTACACCTGGACTATAGAAAGTACACCTGGACTATAGAAAGTACACCTGGACTATAGAAAGTACACCTGGACTATAGAAAGTACACCTGGACTATAGAAAGTACACCTGGACTATAGAAAGTACACCTGGACTATAGAAAGTACACCTGGACTATAGAAAGTACACCTGGACTATAGAAAGTACACCTGGACTATAGAAAGTACACCTGGACTATAGAAAGTACACCTGGACTATAGAAAGTACACCTGGACTATAGAAAGTACACCTGGACTATAGAAAGTACACCTGGACTATAGAAAGTACACCTGGACTATAGAAAGTACACCTGGACTATAGAAAGTACACCTGGACTATAGAAAGTACACCTGGACTATAGAAAGTACACCTGGACTATAGAAAGTACACCTGGACTATAGAGAGTACACCTGAACTATAGAAAGTACACCTGGACTATAGACATTACACCTGGACTATAAAAAGTACACCTGGAATATAGAAAGCACAACTGGACTATAGAAAGTGCACCTGGACTATAGAAAATACACCTGGACTATAGAAAGCACACCTGGACTATAAACAGTACACCTGGACTATAGAGAGTACACCTGGACTATAGAGTACACCTGGACTATAGAGAGTACACCTGGACTATAGAGAGTTCACCTGGACCATAGAAAGTACACCTGAACTATAGAAAGTACACCTGGCTATAGAAAGTACACCTGGACTATAGAAAGTACACCTGGACTATAGAAAGTACACCTGGACTATAGAAAGTACACCTGGACTATAGAAAGTACACCTGGACTATAGAAAGTACACCTGGACTATAGAAAGTACATGGACTATAGAAAGTACACCTGGACTATAGAAAGTACACCTGGACTATAGAAAGTACACCTGGACTATAGAAAGTACACACTGGACTATAGAAAGTACACCTGGACTATAGAAAGTACACCTGGACTATAGAAAGTACACCTGGACTATAGAAAGTACACCTGGACTATAGAAAGTACACCTGGACTATAGAAAGTACACCTGGACTATAGAAAGTACACCTGGACTATAGAAAGTACACCTGGACTATAGAAAGTACACCTGGACTATAGAAAGTACACCTGGACTATAGAAAGTACACCTGGACTATAGAAAGTACACCTGGACTATAGAAAGTACACCTGGACTATAGAAAGTACACCTGGACTATAGAAAGTACACCTGGACTATAGAAAGTACACCTGGACTATAGAAAGTACACCTGGACTATAGAAAGTACACCTGGACTATAGAAAGTACACCTGGATTATAGAAAGTACACCTGGACTATAGAAAGTGCACCTGGACTATAGAAAGTTCACCTGGACTATAGAAAGTACACCTGGATTATAGAAAGTACACTTGGACTATAGAAAGTGCACCTGGACTTTAGAAAGTACACCTGGACTATAGTGAGTACACCTGGACTATAGTGAGTACACCTGGACTATATAGAGTACACCTGGACTATAGAAAGTGCACCTGGACTATAGAAAGTACACCTGGACTATAGAAAGTACACTTGGACTATAGAAAGTACACCTGGACTATAGAAAGTACACCTGGACTATAGAAAGTACACCTGGACTATAGAAAGTACACCTGGACTATAGAAAGTACACCTGGACTATAGAAAGTACACCTGGACTATAGAAAGTACACCTGGACTATAGAAAGTACACCTGGACTATAGAAAGTACACCTGGACTATAGAAAGTACACCTGGACTATAGAAAGTACACCTGGACTATAGAAAGTACACCTGGACTATAGAAAGTACACCTGGACTATAGAAAGTACACCTGGACTATAGAAAGTACACCTGGACTATAGAAAGTACACCTGGACTATAGAAAGTACACCTGGACTATAGAAAGTACACCTGGACTATAGAAAGTACACCTGGACTATAGAAAGTACACCTGGACTATAGAAAGTACACCTGGACTATAGAAAGTACACCTGGACTATAGAAAGTACACCTGGACTATAGAAAGTACACCTGGACTATAGAAAGTACACCTGGACTATAGAAAGTACACCTGGACTATAGAAAGTACACCTGGACTATAGAAAGTACACCTGGACTATAGAAAGTACACCTGGACTATAGAAAGTACACCTGGACTATAGAAAGTACACCTGGACTATAGAAAGTACACCTGGACTATAGAAAGTACACCTGGACTATAGAAAGTACACCTGGACTATAGAAAGTACACCTGGACTATAGAAAGTACACCTGGACTATAGAAAGTACACCTGGACTATAGAAAGTACACCTGGACTATAGAAAGTACACCTGGACTATAGAAAGTACACCTGGACTATAGAAAGTACACCTGGACTATAGAAAGTACACCTGGACTATAGAAAGTACACCTGGACTATAGAAAGTACACCTGGACTATAGAAAGTACACCTGGACTATAGAAAGTACACCTGGACTATAGAAAGTACACCTGGACTATAGAAAGTACACCTGGACTATAGAAAGTACACCTGGACTATAGAAAGTACACCTGGACTATAGAAAGTACACCTGGACTATAGAAAGTGCACCTGGACTATAGAAAGTACACCTGGACTATAGAAAGTACACCTGGATTATAGAAAGTACACCTGGACTATAGAAAGTACACATGGATTATAAAAAGCACACTTGGACTATAGAAAGTACACATGGATTATAAAAATAACACTTGGACTATAGAAAATACTCTTGGATTATAGAAAGTACACCTGGACTATAGAAAGTACACCTGGACTATAGAAAGTGCACCTGGACTATAGAAAGTACACCTGGACTATAGAAAGTACACCTGGACTATAGAAAGTACACCTGGACTATAGAAAGTACACCTGGACTATAGAAAGTACACCTGGACTATAGAAAGTACACCTGGACTATAGAAAGTACACCTGGACTATAGAAAGTACACCTGGACTATAGAAAGTACACCTGGACTATAGAAAGTACACCTGGACTATAGAAAGTACACCTGGACTATAGAAAGTACACCTGGACTATAGAAAGTACACCTGGACTATAGAAAGTACACCTGGACTATAGAAAGTACACCTGGACTATAGAAAGTACACCTGGACTATAGAAAGTACACCTGGACTATAGAAAGTACACCTGGACTATAGAAAGTACACCTGGACTATAGAAAGTACACCTGGACTATAGAAAGTACACCTGGACTATAGAAAGTACACCTGGACTATAGAAAGTACACCTGGACTATAGAAAGTACACCTGGACTATAGAAAGTACACCTGGACTATAGAAAGTACACCTGGACTATAGAAAGTACACCTGGACTATAGTAAGTACACGTGGATTATAAAAAGCACTCTTGGACTATAGAAAGTACATTTGGATTGTAGAAAGTACACCTGGACTATAGAAAGTACACCTGGGCTATAGAAAGTACACATGGATTATAAAAATCACACTTGGACTATAGAAAGTACACTTGGATTATAGAAAGTACACCTGGACTATAGAAAGTACACCTGGACTATAGAAAGTACACCTGGACTATAGAAAGTACACCTGGACTATAGAAAGTACACCTGGACTATAGAAAGTACACCTGGACTATAGAAAGTACACCTGGACTATAGAAAGTACACCTGGACTATAGAAAGTACACCTGGACTATAGAAAGTACACCTGGACTATAGAAAGTACACCTGGACTATAGAAAGTACACCTGGACTATAGAAAGTACACCTGGACTATAGAAAGTACACCTGGACTATAGAAAGTACACCTGGACTATAGAAAGTACACCTGGACTATAGAAAGTACACCTGGACTATAGAAAGTACACCTGGACTATAGAAAGTACACCTGGATTATAAAAAGCACACTTGGACTATAGAAAGTACACCTGGAATATAGAAAGTACACCTGGACTATAGAAAGTACACCTGGACTATAGTAAGTACACGTGGATTATAAAAAGCACTCTTGGACTATAGAAAGTACATTTGGATTGTAGAAAGTACACCTGGACTATAGAAAGTACACCTGGGCTATAGAAAGTACACATGGATTATAAAAATCACACTTGGACTATAGAAAGTACACTTGGATTATAGAAAGTACACCTGGACTAGAAAGTACACCTAGACTATAGAAAGTACACCTGGACTATAGAAAGTACACCTGGACTATAGAAAGTTCACCTGGACTATAGAAAGTGCACCTGGACGATAGAAAGTACACCTGGACTATAGAAAGTACACCTGGTCTAAAGAAAGTACACCTGGACTGTAGAAAGTACACCTGGACTATAGAAAGTGGACCTGGACTATAGAAAAAGCACCTGGACAATAGAAAGTACACCTGGACTATAGAAAGTACACCTGGACTATAGAAAGTGCACCTGGACTATAGAAAGTACACCTGGACTATAGAAAGTACACCTGGATTATAGAAAGTACACCTGGACTATAGAAAGTACACATGGATTATAAAAAGCACACTTGGACTATAGAAAGTACACATGGATTATAAAAATCACACTTGGACTA
Source organism: Garcialebias charrua (assembly GCA_038048925.1). Lineage (NCBI taxonomy): Eukaryota > Metazoa > Chordata > Actinopteri > Cyprinodontiformes > Rivulidae > Garcialebias > Garcialebias charrua. The sequence goes on from JBBPBX010006167.1 coordinate 7,545, forward strand.
TAGAAAGTACTCTTGCATTATAGAAAGTACACCTGGACTAGAGAAAGTACACCTGGACTATAGAAAGTACACCTGGAATATAGAAAGTGCACCTAGTCTATAGAAAGTACACCTGGACTATAGAAAGTGCACCTGGACTATAGAAAGTACACCTGGACTATAGAAAGTACACCTGGACTATAGAAAGTACACCTGGACTATAGAAAGTACACCTGGACTATAGAAAGTACACCTGGACTATAGAAAGTACACCTGGACTATAGAAAGTACACCTGGACTATAGAAAGTACACCTGGACTATAGAAAGTACACCTGGACTATAGAAAGTACACCTGGACTATAGAAAGTACACCTGGACTATAGAAAGTACACCTGGACTATAGAAAGTACACCTGGACTATAGAAAGTACACCTGGACTATAGAAAGTACACCTGGACTATAGAAAGTACACCTGGACTATAGAAAGTACACCTGGACTATAGAAAGTACACCTGGACTATAGAAAGTACACCTGGACTATAGAAAGTACACCTGGACTATAGAAAGTACACCTGGACTATAGAAAGTACACCTGGACTATAGAAAGTACACCTGGACTATAGAAAGTACACCTGGACTATAGAAAGTACACCTGGACTATAGAAAGTACACCTGGACTATAGAAAGTACACCTGGACTATAGAAAGTACACCTGGACTATAGAAAGTACACCTGGACTATAGAAAGTACACCTGGACTATAGAAAGTACACCTGGACTATAGAAAGTACACCTGGACTATAGAAAGTACACCTGGACTATAGAAAGTACACCTGGACTATAGAAAGTACACCTGGACTATAGAAAGTACACCTGGACTATAGAAAGTACACCTGGACTATAGAAAGTACACCTGGACTATAGAAAGTACACCTGGACTATAGAAAGTACACCTGGACTATAGAAAGTACACCTGGACTATAGAAAGTACACCTGGACTATAGAAAGTACACCTGGACTATAGAAAGTACACCTGGACTATAGAAAGTACACCTGGACTATAGAAAGTACACCTGGACTATAGAAAGTACACCTGGACTATAGAAAGTACACCTGGACTATAGAAAGTACACCTGGACTATAGAAAGTACACCTGGACTATAGAAAGTACACCTGGACTATAGAAAGTACACCTGGACTATAGAAAGTACACCTGGACTATAGAAAGTACACCTGGACTATAGAAAGTACACCTGGACTATAGAAAGTACACCTGGACTATAGAAAGTACACCTGGACTATAGAAAGTACACCTGGACTATAGAAAGTACACCTGGACTATAGAAAGTACACCTGGACTATAGAAAGTACACCTGGACTATAGAAAGTACACCTGGACTATAGAAAGTACACCTGGACTATAGAAAGTACACCTGGACTATAGAAAGTACACCTGGACTATAGAAAGTACACCTGGACTATAGAAAGTACACCTGGACTATAGAAAGTACACCTGGACTATAGAAAGTACACCTGGACTATAGAAAGTACACCTGGACTATAGAAAGTACACCTGGACTATAGAAAGTACACCTGGACTATAGAAAGTACACCTGGACTATAGAAAGTACACCTGGACTATAGAAAGTACACCTGGACTATAGAAAGTACACCTGGACTATAGAAAGTACACCTGGACTATAGAAAGTACACCTGGACTATAGAAAGTACACCTGGACTATAGAAAGTACACCTGGACTATAGAAAGTACACCTGGACTATAGAAAGTACACCTGGACTATAGAAAGTACACCTGGACTATAGAAAGTACACCTGGACTATAGAAAGTACACCTGGACTATAGAAAGTACACCTGGACTATAGAAAGTACACCTGGACTATAGAAAGTACACCTGGACTATAGAAAGTACACCTGGACTATAGAAAGTACACCTGGACTATAGAAAGTACACCTGGACTATAGAAAGTACACCTGGACTATAGAAAGTACACCTGGACTATAGAAAGTACACCTGGACTATAGAAAGTACACCTGGACTATAGAAAGTACACCTGGACTATAGAAAGTACACCTGGACTATAGAAAGTACACCTGGACTATAGAAAGTACACCTGGACTATAGAAAGTACACCTGGACTATAGAAAGTACACCTGGACTATAGAAAGTACACCTGGACTATAGAAAGTACACCTGGACTATAGAAAGTACACCTGGACTATAGAAAGTACACCTGGACTATAGAAAGTACACCTGGACTATAGAAAGTACACCTGGACTATAGAAAGTACACCTGGACTATAGAAAGTACACCTGGACTATAGAAAGTACACCTGGACTATAGAAAGTACACCTGGACTATAGAAAGTACACCTGGACTATAGAAAGTACACCTGGATAGAAACCACACCTAGGTCTGTCATTCTGTGTTTGTCTTTTTCTCCTTCCTGTCCTCTCAAACCCAGTCGGTTGAAGCGGACGGCCGCTTGTCCTGAGCCTGGTTCCACTAAAGGAGGTTCCTTCCTGTTAAAGGGAGTTTTTCCTTTCCACTGTCTCCTTTGTATTAGTTCAGGATGGGAGACTGTGATGAAGTGAAGATTCAACACAATCTGTGAATTGTGCCCTGAGACAGCTTCTCTTGTGACTTGGAGCTACAGAAATAAATTGAATTTAATTTAATGGGGCACGGTGTTGGTATTGTTGTTATGGGGCTTAGAAGCTAAAGTGTTTGGGCATGACTGGATTAACTGGTGATTAAATGATGATGTGTGCATGAAATTAATATAACCGGTGCATTTGTCTACAAAAAATAAAAAACATAATATTTCCCTATACAGCCAGTCCCTGATGTTTTGCACTTTTTCATCAATGTCAATATCTTTGTCTTCTTGTTTATAATCAACTTTTGTCAGATTTGTCATGATGATCCATGAAAATTTAGATATTTTTCCACGTTTCAATGGTCATATGAAAAAAATTAAATTAAATTAAATACAATACAAAATGATACAATGTAAAAAAATATATTTTTTCATTTTTAACATTAGAACTCGTACTTTTGGGTTTTAAAAGGACTTATCTGAATAAAACCATAATCATGCATGTTTATTTTAAATTTCAGAAATGTGCAACAAAGAAAAAACATTTTTAGTAGAATCCCTCTAAAACGTCACACCAACGTCTCCTGACTCACTAGAAGCCTTTTAGTGAGAAGTTTTCTAATTGAGACATGAGATCTTGTAGAGTTTTGGATTATAGCATTTAATCCAACAATTATCTGTCTCCTGACACCAAACTGGACCAGCGGTCCCGTCACACGGGAGCTGCTCACCTCGCTGCCTTCAGACAGTCCTTCTCGTGTGTCACTGGAGAGGTGGAGGTGAAGTCTCTGCCCACTCAGCATGACTAATTACCCATAAGTGGCCATTTCACCGCTGGAAACAAAGCATCACAGAAAGCAAACAAACACTGACTCACTCCGCTCAATGTGGCCGTTTGCACCGAGCCGAGTAAAAGGGAAGAAAGTGCATTTACGGCGAAGTGAACGTTTGCTTTTGGCAAACCTAAACGGATTAGTCTTTGTTTGTTTGTTTGTTTTCAGTAAATGCATTTTGCAGTTGTCCCTGGGGTGGATGGATGGGCCTCTGCAATGGGAGGAAGTCATGAAGCCATTTCCCCAGTTACAGCTAATAAACAAGCACTAATTGTCCCCTGGGGGAGCACTAAGTTATGTCCCCGACCTGAAGAGGATCACGCTTGGAATGGAAAACAACCACCTTGATGAAACTACAGTTGACACTGTATTAAAGGGATAGTTTGGTCATTTTAAGTGATTTTCTGTCAAATAGTTATAAATAGTTTGTACTTTATCAGCCACAGAGGGAAGAGTGTGGAGGAAACGGCCAGTCTTCATAGACGAATGACAAGTGCCAGGATTTTATGTTATTTTTCAAGCTTATGAAATAAATTGTTCTCAAAAACAACATGCCGGTATGAAGAATGCTACATTAGCTATAGGCTTGTGGTGTTCAGTTTTTGTTTTCTTCGTGTTTAGTTCGTTCCACTGCCTCCCTGATTGGCTGCCGTTATCTGTGCACATCTTTCTCACCTGCTCCCTGTTTCTTAACCTCAGCTGCTTCTCATCTCCTCGTCAGCCTATTTAACGTCTCAGTGTTTAGTCCAGAAATCAGTGGAGCATTATGTGCTCTCACGCCTCGTCCGGTTCCCTTAGTGCCTCTTTAATTGGGATGTAAAGGTACACGTGGGTGTACCGAACCGTTTCAGTACGGCACATTCGGTTCGGTCCACCTGCGTACAGTTTCGGTTAAATGTTATTGACGGGAGAATATATGTGCCGCGGAACTAAAGTTCCTAGGCGAGTTTCAGCACGACGCTATTATCTGCAGCACGCGTAGCATTAGCAGCCTAGCATGTCGTTGTGGTCTCCTGTGTGGGAACGTTACGGCTTTCTTGTTAAAAGACGAGCGCAAATCCAAAGCTGTGTGTGGACGTTGTTTCACAAGACTGGATCTGCAGCAGCAACACGTCTTAACTTGTTAACGCTCTTGAAACGACGCCATCCAAACATGAACGTCTCTTCTACAAGCAAGAAAAGCAGCTTGTTGCAAACACCGCTAACAGCAGCATTTAAACAACCTTCGTCAGGTAATTCAGATCAGTCCAGATCAATAACACAAACTGTAGGAGTTTTTAAAGATCTGGATCTACGTCTGAATGTTGTTTATGCGCCGACTTTAAAGTTCTTGAGCGTCACTACAACATCCATCACGTCAACACTTCAGTCAAAAAGTTCAGCACTTTATGAAAAGCTCAAACTGATATTGTCAACAAGCCCTGGAGCTGATTAAAGCCCTGCCATGATGATGATGATGATGATGAGCGAGAGATTTAACCACCTCAACCGTTCAAGAAGAGGTATTGTTGTTTTATTATTATCTAATTAACCTTTTTAATTTAAAATTATAATCTTATTAACTTTTTTTTTTCCATCTTTGTGTTTTATTTCCAGTCTGGGACAGAGATAGCAGATGAGTCTTCTTCCTCTTCAGGGAAATCCACCACATCACCTGCAGCTAAGAAGTGTGTTGACTGAACTCTGAACTTTTCCAGGGACCTGTCCCACCTGGAGGAGCAGGTCCAAGAAGAGGTTGTTGAGAGTAATGAGGACAAATACAGCCACACTGCTGCTACTGTTGTTATTGAGATGATTTTCTCCACCACTGGAGATATTCACTGTAACTAGATCTGTGCTTTTGACAGAAAATGTGGACAAGTTGGTCTTTTTGGACAAAAACTTAAAACTTGATTAGTTAGATTGTAAACAGTCTGTTGCTGCTTATTGTTCTGGTTCTGACTGTTATTGTATTTATTAAGATTTTTATTATTGTTAGTATAGTTTATTTATTGTAAAGAATGCCGTTTATTTAAAATATCATCCAAATGGGTCGCTTTTATTTATTTTTATACAAACATATTGTTTACTTGACACATTTTCAAAATAAACATTTTATAAGTCTTTTTTTTTTTTTTGTACCGAAAATTAACCGAACCGAAGTCTCCTTGGACCGAAATGTGATTTTAGCGTACCGTTACACCCCTACTCTTTAGTGACGCCTCCCTGTAACAACCCTGCAGTCTGTAAGTTTGATGCCATTCCAGCTTTAGTTTTATTTATATTTTGTAATAAAGTTAAGTTTTATGACCGATGTCACAGCTGATAAGGTACCGTTATAGCTATGAGACAGAACATCTCTTTAAAAATGACTAGACTCTCCCATTGAAGTGAAAGTATGTGATCCTCGTGATAAATTAGCATTTTGAGCACAAGAATATAATCCTGAAACATGTCAGGATATGGAAAATAACATTTTCAGGCATCAGGAGAATAAAACTGTGGAAAGCTGAAGCATTTAGGAGGTTTTCATGTCCCTTTTGGCCTCAAGTAACCCCAGCCTAATTCATTTCCCTGCTAAGGTTTAGTAACCACAGCATGTTGATGGTCTGGTCAGTCTCCTTCCTGACTATATTAGTCACCCACCAGCACAGAAACCGTCGAAGCCCTGCATCTTTCTTGTGTTTATTTCACAAATGTTTGTAAGAGAGAGTCAATTTGCCAGCCGCTCCATGTCCTAAATTGCTTACCAGCAGGTTTTGCTGTTAAGCCACAGCCGTGAGGAAGTTTTTGTTTTGGTTGCAAGCAGCCCAGCTCCATAAAGTTTCCACAGCTCCTTTTAGCACTTACCATAACGCAAATAAATCAGCTTCAGGTTAAAAAAAAATGAATGGAGGGTTCAGATATTTTGAAGGGACAATCCAACGCTAAAGTGTAGAAGTTTGATAATAGTAATCTAGCATTCTTTATCACTTGCTGGATTTTGGAAAAAAGTTGTTTAATAAGCCTGAAAATATTTTAAAAACAGACTCTTGCTTGGCTAGAGATTAGCCAAGAGAGGTGCAAGACATGTTTTGTCTACATACATCATATCTTTTACATACAATTTTACATGTTTACATACCCGTACATTTTCTACACACATAATGCTACTTCTTCCAGTTATTTAACTGTCAATAATGGCGTACTACAAGGCTCAGTCTTAGGACCCACTCTTCTTTACAATCTACATACGTGACATGGGTCAGGAAATGTCTGATGCATCCTTGCATTTTTATGCTGACGATACATTTGTTTATTGTCGAGCTAAATCAGTTGCTAAGGTTTTCCAGCTTCTACAGTCTGCATTCAACATCATCCAGTCTGATGTGTTCCATCTCAAACTTTCAGAAATAGATTTAGCTTAAGACTGAATTCTAGGAAACGTCTTGTAGCTTCTACTTTCCTGCCCTCCATTGATTACGGTGACATTCTCTACATGAACGCTCCTACAAGCACCCTGCAGATGTTGTCTATCATGGTGCACCAAGATTCATAACTGGCTGTGATTATCATGGCTGTAACTACCGTACCCACCACTGCACCCTGTATTCACTGGTTAACTGGTCACCATTAACTTCACACAGACTCTTCCATTGGTACATTTTCATCTTTAAATCACTTCTTGGTCTGCTGCCTTCATACATCTCCTCCTACATGTCTCTGCGTGAGTGCAGCTACAGCGTGCGCTCTCAGGGCATCATTACCTGCAGTGTTCCGTCAGTGCGGACTGAACTCGTCATAAAGTCCTTTTCTTACTTTGTTCCTGTTTCCTGGAACACCTTGCAAAAAGATCTGAAGCTCTCAACCTTGACCTCTAGACATGTTCCTGTTTTTAGTATGTTACCTCATTTCATAAAGTAGCTTGATTTTATTTGGTTTCAGGTCACTACTTTATTTACTTTTCTTTATAGGTGCATTTTATGGCTGTTTATTGTTGTGTGTACCTCATCTGCGGTTTTGTTTAAAACAGGTCTCTGTTGAAAATGAGTCCTCGTGGCTCAATGAGACTAACCTGTAGAAATAAAGGCTGAATGAAAAAAGTATTTGACAGAACATCACATGAAAAACGGCTTAAATACTGTGTAACTCTTTATATCAGCTACTCCACGTGGAGCCAAGATCACAGTCTTAAAATAAATCTAACTGGAATATTGTAGTGTAAAAATGGAAAATTGTAATATTCCTGGCAGAAATCCATGTAATGCAACATTAGAAGAGGTGTAAACATTAACGTCTCCTTTAGCATGAGCCACGGTGAAAATTATGAACCTGGAGTCGCTGCTTTCTCCAAACTGAGGTTGTTTAAAAAGTTATCAGGAAAAATGTTTCATAAACTTTCCACAGGACCTGTCATAATGTGATTAAGTGATGTACCGGTAACCCATTCCCCACAACTGTCTGATACGAACAATAAGACAATGATCAACATTTCTGTTCATTTAACTTCCATTCATGTTAGAGTNTTACCATAACGCAAATAAATCAGCTTCAGGTTAAAAAAAAATGAATGGAGGGTTCAGATATTTTGAAGGGACAATCCAACGCTAAAGTGTAGAAGTTTGATAATAGTAATCTAGCATTCTTTATCACTTGCTGGATTTTGGAAAAAAGTGGTTTAATAAGCCTGAAAATATTTTAAAAACAGACTCTTGCTTGGCTAGAGATTAGCCAAGAGAGGTGCAAGACATGTTTTGTCTACATACATCATATCTTTTACATACAATTTTACATGTTTACATACCCGTACATTTTCTACACACATAATGCTACTTCTTCCAGTTATTTAACTGTCAATAATGGCGTACTACAAGGCTCAGTCTTAGGACCCACTCTTCTTTACAATCTACATACGTAACATGGGTCAGGAAATGTCTGATGCATCCTTGCATTTTTATGCTGACGATACATTTGTTTATTGTCGAGCTAAATCAGTTGCTAAGGTTTTCCAGCTTCTACAGTCTGCATTCAACATCATCCAGTCAGATTTGTTCCATCTCAAACTTTCAGAAATAGATTTAGCTTAAGACTGAATTCTAGGAAACGTCTTGTAGCTTCTACTTTCCTGCCCTCCATTGATTACGGTGACATTATCTACATGAACGCTCCTACAAGCACCCTGCAGATGTTGTCTATCATGGTGCACCAAGATTCATAACTGGCTGTGATTATCATAAACTGGCTGTAACTACCATACCCACCACTGCACCCTGTATTCACTGGTTAACTGGTCACCATTAACTTCACACAGACTCTTCCACTGGTACATTTTCATCTTTAAATCACTTCTTGGTCTGCTGCCTTCATACATCTCCTCCTACATGTCTCTGCGTGAGTGCAGCTACAGCGTGCGCTCTCAGGGCATCATTACCTGCAGTGTTCCGTCAGTGCGGACTGAACTCGTCATAAAGTCCTTTTCTTACTTTGTTCCTGTTTCCTGGAACACCTTGCAAAAAGATCTGAAGCTCTCAACCTTGACCTCTAGACATGTTCCTGTTTTTAGTATGTTACCTCATTTCATAAAGTAGCTTGATTTTATTTGGTTTCAGGTCACTACTTTATTTACTTTTCTTTATAGGTGCATTTTATGGCTGTTTATTGTTGTGTGTACCTCATCTGCGGTTTTGTTTAAAACAGGTCTCTGTTGAAAATGAGTCCTCGTGGCTCAATGAGACTAACCTGTAGAAATAAAGGCTGAATGAAAAAAGTATTTGACAGAACATCACATGAAAAACGGCTTAAATACTGTGTAACTCTTTATATCAGCTACTCCACGTGGAGCCAAGATCACAGTCTTAAAATAAATCTAACTGGAATATTGTAGTGTAAAAATGGAAAATTGTAATATTCCTGGCAGAAATCCATGTAATGCAACATTAGAAGAGGTGTAAACATTAACGTCTCCTTTAGCATGAGCCACGGTGAAAATTATGAACCTGGAGTCGCTGCTTTCTCCAAACTGAGGTTGTTTAAAAAGTTATCAGGAAAAATGTTTCATAAACTTTCCACAGGACCTGTCATAATGTGATTAAGTGATGTACCGGTAACCCATTCCCCACAACTGTCTGATACGAACAATAAGACAGGAACCGTTAAGCCCTTTAAGAATGATCAACATTTCTGTTCATTTAACTTCCATTCATGTTAGAGTTTATCTAACAGGAAACCCAGTTGGTGTCATTTTGTTTTGTGGCAGAAAGTAGTAAAGATTGTCAGAGGCACGAGAAATCAATTAATAAAAAAATAGATTTAGATTTAATTGCTGTGACAGCAGTTATTGGAAAGAACAAACTAACATAATTCTGCTCTCAGATCACAAAGTGGCAAACTGAATTTACCAACTGTTAAATCTCTGGAGTATTTTGATACGTATCAGTAAGTATTTACTTTGTACACGTTGATGCATGCGTTTGTGTCTGCAGATGAACAAATGTGATTTTTGCTCCACAGACTGTGGAAGCTGTGTCCTCATATCAAGGGCTTCAGTGCTTATTTTCATTGTTTGAATCCAACATCTTGCTGTCATGGCAACCAGAGCAAAGAGGAGACGTGATAAAAATGAGTGATAGAGCAAGGCCATGACCTGAAACATGGCTGACAGTCTGTGGTTGTGGCGTGTTCAGTGTTCCAGTCATTGAATTGTGAGACTTCTTTAACAATTTACATTTAACTAGTAATATATA